>JAULBY010009958.1:0-25245 GCA_032358315.1 Ophiocytium majus
GATCACCACACAGGCTTCGGCCTGGCTTTCTGCCCCAGCCACGGGAGTACCTGGGCTCAGTCAGCTTTTTGGTTTCTTTCACAAAAGTGTGCGCTACACACCATGCCGTGGGTGTGCGTGGCTGGTGTTGTGTTGTTGTTTTGCTGTTGTGTTGTTGTGCTCGCAGGCGCGCGGACACAAAGGCTGCTGAGGTGTGGGGCGCGGCGCTGAAGGCGCGGCAGGTGCGGCTGCGCCACTCTCCGCCACTGCAGCGTAAAATCGGTGGCGTATTTCGCCAGCAACCATTTGGTACACGAAGCTGCTATGCTACAGAAAGCAGCGGGCTGGAGATGCAGGTATTTTTTTATCCTGGCCGGAGAGTCCAGTTATTGTTGGTAGTACCGGTATACTTTCTCTTCTTGTCTTTGAAAAAAAACGGTTGAAATCAATTCAACAAAAAGCGACAGGTAAGCGTGCATCACTCTGCCCCACTGCACCATTGCACCGGCAGCCAAAAGTGTTTAATGAATTGTGTCAACGCTGCCACGCCGGCGCTACCAATGCTGCAGTCGCCACCTGCCAGCGGCCTCGCGACAAGTTCAAACTTGAAGTTGCCACCCTGGTGGTCGCACACCTCCCTCGCGCCGCTCTGACCGTTTGCGCGGAACTTGTAAGTGCCAAATTTAAATTGCCCGCAACTACCGTCGCATTCCAAAGCGGTCGCCCAAACTTCAACTTCTCTGCGCGCACCCAACACAGGCCATCGCCGAGCGAGGCGACAGCAGCGGCGCCCACAGCACGCAGGCACGCGCGACGCCACCTGTGGCGGGCAGCATCGAGCTGCGCACCCGTGCGCCGCTGCCGCCGGCCACTGTACAGCTGCACCGCCTCAATGAGCACGCGCACCAGTTCTACCAGGACGAGCTCGAGTCACCCTGGGAGTGCCAGGCAAGCCGCCCGCGCGCGCGCCCGTGATATATATATAAATATTTCATACCGGTACCATATATGGTGTGCGGCTGGCGCCACTGCTGCTGCTGGTGCAGCTACGCTGCCACCGCTGCCACCACTGCCGCCGCCGCCGCTGCTGCAAAAGAGTGCCAGGCAAGCCGCCCGCGCGCGCGCCCGCGAAAATGTTGTTGGTGCGGATGGCGCCGCTGCTGGTGCCGCTGCTGCTGCGCTGCCACCGCTGCCTCCACCGCTGCCACCGCCACTCCTGCTGCTGCAAAAGAGCGCAAGGCAAGCCGCCGCGCGCGCGCCCCTTTGACATGTCCGCCAACTGCTAGTGCCGCTACCTCCGCTGCTGGTGGTGCTGCTGCTGGTGCCGCTGCGCGCGCTGCTGCGTTAGCGGTCGCAGGGCAAGCCTGCGCGAGATGGACTGCGGAGCACACGGCGCGTGTGCGGCTAAGCACAGAAAGCGGGCCTGCACCGCCTTCTCGCCACTGAACATTATGACCCCTCATGCAACTGTCATCATCACCCCCCACCCCACTCTCCCCGTAGCCGCCGCCACCACTGCTATGGTTCTCCTACTGCTGACCCCCCTCGACGTGTGCCCGCTGCCCCCCCCCTCCCCCCCCCCTTCGGCTGCTGCCACTGGTGAGCAGGGGTGCAGTCTGCACACACTGCGCTGCGCGTGTCCGGAGGGGCTGCCCGCCTACATTGCCGCGCAGAGCGCGCCCGATGGCTCGTCGTATGCCGAGTTTCGCTGCGTCGACGACCAGGTAAACCCCCAAAAGCGCACATGCATGATTGTCAGTGTATAAACATGCCGTGTATGTACACACACACATGTGTGTGTGTGTGTGTGTCACAGGGGCGGCGAAGTCACCTTCATGGTGTATATTTGCGGGCCTGGCATTGTGGCGGCAACACAGTTGCGGGTGCGGCGCTTGCCCGGTCAAGCTGCACGCGCACCACGACCGCATCACACGCTGTTCCTGCGCACAACACCAACACCTGTGCTGAGCATTGCCAGCCTGTTTGCTAGCAACAGCGTGTCTGATCATCCTTTTTCTGGTCACGTACGCGCGGTGTGCTAAGGGCTTTCCGCGCCCTAAGCGGAGTTTAGTAAGTGCACAGCACCACTTGTGACTCACTCCGCTCTTGACATGGTGCTGCTGCCTGGTCCCCTGCGCCCGCAGTGCCCGCACTGTGACCCGCCAGGGCGGCTGATTTTTGCGGCCACGTGGCAGGGGGGAGCTGGCGCGTGGAATTCTGCTGAGCACAGCGCCTGTCAGGGTGGTGGCAGCAGTGGCGCGTGCAGCAGCGCTGGCGGCACCTCTCAGGTTTGCTGCGACCGCGGTCTCAGTAATCAGCGTACTTAATACCGTATACCGGTACTTGCTTCTGAAGTTGATGTTGTGGAATACTTCTGAAGGTACTTTTGAAGGTTCTTCTGAAGAACCTTAGCTGGCGCGTGGGGTTCTGCTGAGCACAGCGGCTGTCAGGGTTGCGGCAGCAGTGGCACATGCAGCAGCGCCAGCGGCACCTCTCAGGGGGGGTGCTCAGTAGCAGCGTACTTAAAACCGGTACCGTATACATATGCCATATTTCTGAAGTACCGGTATCTGTGACGATACTTCATGGTATGAGCAGCCGCGCGTACCTCTGACCAAGTGGATAGATCACCACACAGGCTTCGGCCTGGCTTTCTGCCCCAGCCACGGGAGTACCTGGGCTCATTCACCTTTTTGGTTTCTTTCACAAATAGTGTAAGGGCAACAGTGCATAAGTATTTCGACAGATTTGCGCCAAAAGTCGGCAGGGCGTGCATTCGTAGGCATGCTCATGTTCACAACTCCAGAACATCCAGCTCTGACAAAGCACAGAACTACCATGTGCAGCAGGGCTGTGTGCACGTACAGCGTATAACCTGTTTGAATATACATAGTTCTTGAGGTATTTACAATCGTACACACCATAGAACAGAAGTACGTGAAGTATGCACATGTGTACGCCGTTGTATACTACAGTAGTACTTCAAAAGTGCTTTATGTATCAGTATTGCGTTCTTGGCTGCAAGTATACGCTGTGTCTTGTACTCAAGAAGTAGTATAAGTACACACATACTTCTGAAGTATATACTTCTAAGTATGAAGTAGTACCATAGGTACTAGTGGTAGTAAGGTACTTCACGCGTTCTGACCACCAATCAGAACATGCACCGTCCTTTAAAGTACACGTTAAATTTCAAGCAAAAAACGAGCAGGTCCATTGGCTATGCCCGTGACGTATCTGGTGTACGCCTTGCTGGCTTGCATTCATTGTTACAGCCGTGCGCGCTCAATCCTCTCCCTAAGGTGCTGTTGCCTGTGGTTGCGGTCGCAGAAGCCCTACGTCAACGAAATGGGTGTCGTCATCTCCCCTTGCGTTTCCTGGATGACGGACAGCCCTGACCCACCCTAAAGGTAGCGCTGGCAGGCCCCATGGCTGCAGCGCTACCTTTAGAATGGGTCGGGCTTGTGTGCCATCCAGTACACGCCAGGAGGAGCAGGGGGGGTGGCGACACCTTTAATTTACGTAGGGTCTCCTCGCGCGGGTGCCATCATCTCCCCCTGCCCTCTCTAGCATGTGATGGATTGCGGACAGCCCTGACCCACCCTAAAGGTACCACTGGCAGGCCCCACTGGCAGGCCCCAGAGGCACCTTTAGGGTGGGCCAGGGCTGTCCGCGATCCAATGCACGCCAGGAGGAGCAGGGGGGGTGGTGACACCTTTTATTTATGTAGGGCCTCCTCGCGCGAAACAGCTGCCGTCTCCTCTGCTCCCCCCGGCTTGTGCTGGATCGCGAACGACACAGACTCATCATAAAGGTGCCACTGGCAGGCCCCAGTGGCACCTTTAGGGTGACCCTGTCGCCGTCCGCGATTCAGCACACGCCAGGGGGAGCCAGGGGGGGTGGCGACACCTTTTGTTCACATAGGGCCTCCCCTGGCGAAGCGGGGGCCGTCATCTCCCTGCTTTCTCTGGTAGGCGCAGGGTCCTGAACAGGCACCTCCCACCCTCAAGGTACCGCTGGCAGGCCCCAGTGGTACCTGGAAGGTGCAGGTGCTGGTTCAGGACCCTGCACACGCCAGAGGGAGCACACGAGATGATGGCGCCCGTTCCATTCACGTAGGGCCCCCCCATGACCGCCGCCGCCGCAGGCACCGGCACGTCGGTTCGAGGATCGAACGCGCACGGGTGTGTGGAGCCATCATACTTTTAAGTATACAGTTAGTGCTGCGCCAGGGCTTGTAATGTACTTCAGGTTTTTCAATACTTCAGAAGTGAAAGAAACCTAAAAGGCTGCTAAGCCCAGGTATAGTATACTGCCGCGGCTGGGGCCCAATGCATGCCAGGCCGAAGCCTGTGGGGTGATTTGTCCATCTGGTGAAAAGCACCAGACAGCCCCCACACCTACACGCAGTACGTTGTACAAAATACGGTGTATTTATCAATACGCCCCAAACCGCGATATACGGCGCACTTGCCTTATATATACGTTTCTATTCTGAATCATTTCTAAAAATGTTATATGCCGTATTACATAGGTACATTATACGGCGTATGACGGGAATGTTATACGCTGTGACCCATGACTACACACAGTACACTTGGTGGCTGTACACGAGAGCGCCACACAGGCTTGCCATCCTATTTGCAAAGAGGCCGGCGGTATCATCAAGTCAGAACCTTGGACGTGGTGCATACGGCAAGCTGCAGTCGCGCTGAAGACTGTCATTTGACGTGTGACGCCCGGTGAAAGACCGAAAAGCACAGATTGAATGGCAGTCGTCGTTGCCTGGAGAATAGCGTGACCACACAGCGCCTCGCACCACAATAATAATCCGTTACTGTACTGAAGCACTTTGAAGTATACTTCTAGTATGTACACCTGTCTGTGTACAGAACTCATAGGGAAAAAAAATGCGATTACATTCACAGGGTGTCATATTGCCTTTAACCAGTCAACGGGACAGATTGTTATAGTTAAACCAAAAACAAAGGAAAGGTACGCTACTGGTGCTGGAAGATGCCAGGTTTGGCCAATGTACACAAAGGTGGTGCGCAGGCACACACAACTGCATGTTCATGCTTACGTTGACCACCTTTAAACTACCGCGGTGTGCGTCACAAAGGTGGCTACCACTGTTGATGTAATCATGCAGAGCTGTTATGCGAGGTCATCATCGTAATCTGCACAATTGCTCAACACCAACGGTATGGTATGGGGCTACCTGGATTAAAACAAAACACAGAAGCAGGTATGTCCATGCGTAGCGTGGATGATCATGAATATGAGCGCAATGTGGAATTCCCTGCTCCGCCCGTACACATCGCAATATACTCACTGCATACACTATATACTGAAGTATCTCTTCCTGCTCCTCGGAACTCTATCGACATGCTGTCGACATTTTGTCGCTGGTGCCATGATACACGGTGCTCTACCAGCTGAAGCTATGCCTTCCCCCCCCACCCCCCCCCCAATATGGCGCCTTGCTCTTCTCGTCCATGGCCCGCCCAGAAAAAACAAAAGCTGCCAAAGCAGGAGCCGCGCGAACAGACGCCACCAACAGCGCGCACGCCGCTGCCGCCGCCACCGCCGCTTCAGCAGCCACCGTCTCGGCAGCAGCAGCAGCAGCAGCTCTCAGCCAAGCGAGCGCCGGGCAAGCGCCTGTGCAAGCCTGGAGATGGTGCGGATCGCGCGAGCGGCGGGGCTAACAAGCCCGGTATGTTGGACGCTACCAAAGTGGTCGAGGCAGTGCAGTGTAGGATTGCGCAAATACTTACATGAGCAAGCCATATACGCCGTATACCGAGCGTATATAAACACGGTGCATGCTAATGTTTTGAAAAAGTGTGATGGCGGCAGAGCTGGCAGGCCCGGTACGTGAGAGACTGCGGTGCTGTACAGGTAGCGCAGGGTGCAGTGGCATTTATGGCATGCAGTTCGCCTGTGGTGGTGCAGTCCTTCGAGGACCAGGGTTGTCGGTTGGTAACACAAAGTCGGATGAAGTTTGTTGACATCAAGCTTACTGATTGTGCCAGCAAATGCAGTGGCGAGCGCCTCTGCAAGCCTGGAGATGCCGCAGATGGTGTGGGCGGCGGAGCTGACAGGCGTGATGCGTGAAACACTACCAATGCGGTTGAAGCAGCGCAGTGTAGGGCTGCTCGAAAAACGTACATGAGCAAACCATACACTCCGTATACTGGGCGCACATACAGGGTGCATGGCAAATGTTTTGAAAAAAAGAGTGATAGTAATAGCTCGCAAATGTTTGAAAAAAGAATGATAGCAAGAGCTTGGCGCAGGTGTGTGGGGGTTAGCCTGGTGCTCTTGCATGGTGGCTGGCCCAGCATAGTAAGCTAAATATTGCACATGTTTTGACAAGAAAAAATACACCAAATGGACGTTTTCATGCAACCCTAGCGCAGTGCGAGTGGCAGTTACGGAAAGTCGTCGGTCTGTGGGTAGTGCCGTCCTTTGCGGAGCAGGATTGTCGATGGGTAACACAAAGCTAGACGAAGCGTGTTCACGTGCTGCTTGCTGTTATCAGGTGTGCTTTGTATGATACCAATACTATGGTATGATAAATACTTCGGAAGTACAGTGCACTCGCGATTTAGTGCGCTTTGCCTTAATGCGGTATGCGGTCTAGTGCAGGGTCCGGAGGCCTATCACAGACCACATGACTCTATGTAAACGATACTAAATGCCCCACTTGATTTAGTGCGGGTCTCGCTTCAGTGCGGGGTGCCAGGCGGGTGACACTATACCCCGCACTACATCGCGAGTGCACTGTACTTCAGGAACTTGTGGCAATACTGTCGTACTGCTACGGGTATCGAACGATGGTGGTACAGCCAGGCATTTTATAAACTTTGTTGAGGAGCCATTACAACAACTTGTTCACACGGCTGAGCCCGTCGTTGACATAAATACTGTACATCGTGCAGCGGCTGTGTGTTGCTGCTACTCCCACCTTCATTATGTTCAATACTTCAAAAGTAACAGTGAATCGCTTTAGTAATGCGCGTGCGCGGAGCGTGCTGCATGCACATGCGCCCAGGCGCAGCAGCCCGCAAACACATGCGGAGGGCGCACAGTCATGCGACACTTCAATATCATTTGGTATTACAGTGCACTCACGATCAGGGGCGGAGTGTTTTTTGCTGATAGTGTAAGCCTCCAGCACCCCACACTAAAGCAAGACCCGCACTAAATGAGATAGGGCATTGTGTACTGTTCATCCAGAACCTGTGGTTTGTGACAGGTCTCTGGACCCCGCGCTAAGGCGCATACCGGACTACCATACATCAAAGCGCACTAAATCGCGAGTGCACGGTGCTTCGAAGTACCGATGCACCATCAATTACAACTTCCCTTTGATTTTACAGCCTTTGCACACCGTCATTGCATGCCAACTTCCATTTTAGCTTTGCCGCCTCGCAGGCGGTCGAGCCGATTCTCTTCATACATCCCGTAGCACAGCCAGTGCGCGCACATGCCATCATGTCTTTTGACGAGCAAATAAATACCTACTAGAAGTACTTCTGAAGTATGTATTCAAGTACAACAACAAAATGAAAAGGAAAGTTGTGCACACGAAGTTCAAACGATGGTGCCGCCCGTGTCTCTGGCGGTACCAGCTTCAACTTGTGTACTCCAACTGCATTCACCCACATAAGATTTGAGCTCACGCGGCAATTTGACGCAGCAACTGCCGCCGGCGACCCTGACCTGGCTTCCGCGTCCCTGTACGCCGTGCCCCCTGCGGCAGCAGACCACGCTCCAGGCAAGCCCGCGGCCAAACCGCCGGCGGCAAAGCGCGCGCGCAAGGGAAAGCAGCAGCAGGCGCACGCGCAGCAGCAGAAGCAGCCGCAGCAGCTGCCCCAGCAGCAGCCGCAACAGCAGGAGCAGCAGTGGCTGCAGCAGTGGGAGCGGGAGTGCGGGCCGGCGGCGGGCGAGGCAGCGGCGAGGCACACGCTGGAGGCCGCGGCGTCCGCTGTGGAGAGCTGTGTGCATGAGCTGCTGGGGGCGGTTCGCTCCAGCCTGCGGGCGGCGCCGGAGCAGCGCGCAGCAGAGAGGGGGGCGCAGGTGCGTTAAGTTGAAGTTTTGGTGCAGCACTTGAAGTTGAGAGGCAACCCCCGATCACCACTGTCTGGTGAACACAGTCTGGGTGAGATGGAGTCGAGGCGGGAGCAGTGAAACTGGGTGCCCATGACTGCCGCGAATAGCACTGGGCGGCTGCACGCACGCTCTTGTAGGTAGCCCTTGACCCACCCTATTGAGGACAGTCAAAGCGCTCTTGAGCTGGACCCGGCAGGCAGGCGCACGCACCCTGACACAGTCTACGCCCATAGGGGGGCGGCACATGCATAGTCACACCCGTACGCCAGCCTGTCACTGATCGGTTACTCGGGACAATTCTTCGAACTGTTGTAGTAGTACAGTGCCGGTAGTTGTTACTAGAACTAGTTGCTTGTTGTGGTGGTTTTTTTAAGTGCCCCTCCGCCCCCACTGCTGTGTGTCCTCCGCTACAGCACACGCTAAGACAACGAAAGGTTGCAGCACACACCTACCCCGCCCATCACTTCGCTCCAGCAAGCATGACCTTGCTAGGGCCAAATTAAAGGCAAGACGGCCGCCACCATTAATCACACTTCCCCCCACGATGCCATCCGCGCCGCACACCGCACGCAGGGCTGGCGTCTGTCTTCTCTGGTGAAACCCAGCACAGCGGCGCTGGCAAACCTGGTTGGCGCTCTCGACCGCTGGGATGGTGCCGCCCCCCCCTCCCCGCCCCCCTTCCTGCCACACACACCCCCCGCGGCACGCAGCGGCGGACCCTTTGCGGCGGCAGCAGAGGCGCTTCCGAGGTCCGCAAGCGCAAGCGCCGGCGGCGCTGCGGGTGTTGTGGAAGGCACAGCCACGGCGGCTCACATGGCCCTACCGGCGCAGCTCTACGGTGGCGGGTATGCGTACGACGGTGGCGGCTTTGCGGCATTTGGCGGTGCCGCCTATGGCTTCGATGAGCTGCTGCTGCCGCCGCCGCCAGCGCGCTCACCTCAGCGGCAGCTGCCAGCGGCGCAGCAGCAGTGGGACGGGCAGCCCTGGCCCGCCGATGGCGAATGGGCGGGCGACGGCAGCCTTGACGGCTACATGCCAGTGTTGCCGTCTGTAGACGGCTGGGCACACAGTGACGCCAGCGCTGGCGGTCGCAACTGCTACGCTGGCAGCGGCAGCGCGAGGTACGGCGCCAGCTATGGTGGTGGGAGCTGCGACGGCGGCGGGCAGGCTGGCAGCGCTGGCGGCGGCGGTGGCAGATGCGACGGCATCGGCGGCGCAGGAGCGGGTGGCGACGGCATCGGCGGCGCAGGAGCGGGTGGCGACGGCAGCGCAAACGGTGGCGCTGACGACGGGATGGGAGGTGGCTGTGCTAGCAGTGGCGGTGCGTGGAGCGGCAGCGGCGGCGCCAGCGGCGGCAGCAGCATTGCGTCCCCGCTGGAACCCGCAGGGGACTAGCCGCGGGGCAGCGGTGATGCTAGTGGTGGCAGCGGCAGCCGTCCCAGCCCTATCAGCGTGCGTCACATACCGTGGCTGCGCTAGCTAGTGAGTGGTGCCCACTGAGCACACGGTCAGCTATTGGGTACCGTGGTGCATGCGTGAGCAATCGCAATGGCACGCTGCGGCAGCAAGTTCAGTGGCTGCGCCGGCGCCGGCAGCAGCGCACACTGTTCGAAAGAGTAGCTGGAGGTCACTGCATGCGCCGGAGCAGCTGTCGACTGCCGCACGCAGTGAGCACTGCAGCAGCGCGGCAGCGGCTTGTGAAGACTGTCATAGCAGCACGCAGCATTCCAGCCGCAGGCAGGACAGATAGCTGCTGTGTTGAAGTTGCAGTTGGCACCATGGCCACCTCACAGCTGCTGCTCAGCACTGCCGCAGCGGCATCACGCGATGAGCGCACAAACGCCATTTTTTTGCCACGTGGTTGCATAGATGGGTCTGAATGTGGGGCGATTGTGTGTGAGGAGGGGGGGGGGGGAGGGCAAGGGGGGGGGCAGTGTGGCGTGTGTTTACAGCACAAATGAGTGAGACTACTGCGTGATACTACTGCCAGACAGCAGTCGTGCACGCAACAGGAGTCACACCGACGAAACGGCCACCAAGTGTGTGGCAGGTATGCTGCATGCCTCAATGGTGCCGGCTCGAGAACGGGGGCTCGCCTGATGCAAAACACATGATTATGTGAGGAGGTGATTGACTGCATCTCTTCTAGCGTGCGTGTTTGTGCTAGGGCCAGGCCAGCCAGAGCCCGTTGCCCTGCGCCAAGTGCCACGCGCAACACTTTGCTTGCAGTGCGTTGCCCGGTGCAATTGTACAATTGAGCGTGCATGTGTACTTCAAGCAGACACACACACACACACACACACATGGTGTGGGGGGGGTATGTACTCTGAATCATCCCTAGCCGTCAAGGACACTGACCGGCGCGTGTAGGTGTGGGGGCTGCCTGGTCTTTTCACCAGGTGGACAAATCGCCCCACAGGCTTCGGCCTGGCATTTCGCCCCAGCCACGGCAGTACCTGGGCGTAGCAGCCTTTTAGGTTTCTTGCACATAGTGGGACCGACTGCCAGCGGCCACCAACGGGCGTGCAGTCTTCAGCAACAGTGCGCACTGCAACGCACCCCCCAGCCACCACCCGCTACAGTAGGCAGGCGGCACAAGCAGCACACACAGACGGCGGTGGGGGGCGCAGGTGCAAGGGAAGCCCTGCATGCGCAACTGCGCACAGGAGCTCAGCAGCGCTGCAAGTGGCGCTGCGCTGTGTTGCTGCACTGTGGCAGCGCGCCACGTTCGACTACAGTAGCACCTCAGAAGTATGTGAGTCGCATCTGCGGCTACAGCGCCGCTTCACCCGCTTACGCCAGGTCTGTGCATCCTACTGCCCCAGCAACACACATAGGCTCCGCCCACAGAGATGCGGCCCCGGGGTTGTAAACAAAACATGTACCTGTAGTACTCGTACAGCAGTTGTATTTATTTGCACTTGTGGGCGTGCAGAGCCCAAGTGATGCATGCCAGCACGCCCACGGGCGAGCATGGCACACAGTAGTACCCAGAACATTAGGCGTTCGGTGCGGATGCCTGCCGGAACCAAGGCGCACACCACCCACCAGCAGGGCAGGCCACAAGTACAGCAACAGCGGCGGCAGCAGGAATTTGGCGACGCCGAGAGCAGCAGTGGCCATAGAACGTGTCGCCTTGCAAGGCTGGTCGTTTACGACGTCACACAGCAGGGGACCGCTTGCCCTCCAAACGTGCCGACCGGACACCTCGTGGCCTCTGCAGCAGGCCCAGGTAGGGCTCAGTCCCAGGGGCGTTGGCGCCCTCCAATGCAGGTGTGGCAACAACGTGTGGGCTAGCGCTGGCGGCCGGCGTACACCTGCCGTGATGACGGGCTTGAAACGGTGGTGCGCACCGCTTCCAGCGGCACGGCACGACAACAACGAGGAGCGTGCGCACGCGATCCTCCGGGTGCCTGAGCCACAAGCGCCAGCGATGCCATTTAAGGATGGTGCCTTTCCCGTTGCAGCGCGAAAATGTGCAGCTTGCTCTCTGCTGCTGCCGCCACTGCCGCCGCCACTGCTGCTGCTGCCGCCGCCACCGCCGCGTTTCGGTCACCGCCACCATTGCAGCACCTGACGCTGCTGCCACCACTGTCAGCGCCACCGCCACTGCTGCCGCCGCTGCTGCCGCCACCGCCACTGCTGCCGCCGCTGCTGCCGCCACCGCCACTGCTGCCGCCGCTGCTGCCGCCACTGCCGCCGCTGCCACTGCCACCACTGCCACCGCTGCTGCTGCTTCCACTGCCGCCGATGCTGCTGCCGCCGCCACCGCCATATTACCGCCACCGCCACCGCCGCCACTGCCGCGGCTGCTCCCCGCTACAGCTGCCACTGCTGCTGTGCACAGCAGTTGCCACTCACTGCGCAGCTGGTGTGTCCTCAGTGCTAGGGCCTCTAGCTGGGTTACGCTGTGTTGGAGGGCCTTGGGTCTGCGCCTGCGACTAGGGTTGCGGGATGACGTATATGAGCAAGCCACATACGCCGCCGTATACGGAGCGTATACACAGCGTGTATGACGAATGCTGGGGGGAAAATAGTGACAGAAACGGCTCGGCGCAGGCATGTGTGGGTCATGTCTGATGCTGTGGCATGGTGGCTGGCCCAACCTTCTAGTTATTGCACATGTGAAAGGAACCTAAAAGGCTGCTGCTGTAAGCCCAGATGCCGCCGTGGCTGGGGCAAAATGCCAGGCCGAAGCCTGTGGGGTGATTTGTCCACCTGGCGAAAAGC
Source organism: Ophiocytium majus (assembly GCA_032358315.1). NCBI lineage: Eukaryota > Xanthophyceae > Mischococcales > Ophiocytiaceae > Ophiocytium > Ophiocytium majus. The sequence goes on from JAULBY010009958.1 coordinate 12,328, forward strand.
ACCAGACAGCCCCCGCACCTACACGCGCCGGTCAGTGTCCTTGAGGGCTAGGGATGGTTCTGGGCACAACTACCATGTTTTGACAAGAAAAAACACGCCCGTATAGGTATTTGTGCAACCCTACCTGCGATGGCGGCAGCCGCAGGCGCTGCATGAGCGCTGCAACCTCGGGCGGCGGCACGGCCGTGAGCGGCGCCGTTGCGGGCTTGCCGCGTGCGGTGTAGGCGGCGGAGAGGACGGCGTCGACGCCCGTGCTGAGGGCCGTGCTGACACACCTGCGCGCACATGAGTTGGTTGTATGTGGACAAAAAAAATAAATTATATATACTTTTTTATAGTCAACAAATTATTTAAAGAAATATTTGTTTTAGTCAAAAAAAAGAAGTAATATCTTTTTTAGTCAAGGGAAGTGAAAAGTTATGGGTAGGCGGCTCAGAGGACAGCGTCGACGCCCGTGCTGACGGCCGCGCTGACACACCTGCGCGCACATGAGTTGGTTATCAGCTACCCATGTTATTTTTTTTCATATAGTCGAGGGTAGGGAGAAGTTATAGGTAGGCGGCTCAGAGGTCGGCGGCGACGCCCGTGCCGAGGCTGTGCTTACACACTCGCACCTGCGCACATGAATTGGTTATCAACAACTGAAGTGAGGAGATATGTGTAGGCCGTTGAAAGGACGGCGCACACATGAAGTGATTATCAACGGCAGGTAATATGGTACCGGTAACAATTTTTTTGTGTAGGTGGCTGAGAAATGGCGGCGACTCCTGTGCTGAGGGCCGTGCTTGCACAATTGTACCACATAAATTGGCTCAAGTGTTCGAAATTAGTACCGGTACTGTAGCGAAATCACACTGTGCTGTTGAGCAGTCTCTGCGCGTGATTTGGGCCGTGTTAACACACCCGCGCACACATGAGGTAGTTATTCATATCGGTTGATAGAATGTATTACCGGCAGCGATCTCGTGTCGTGCGGCTGAGCAGTTTGCACACGTGGCAATCACGCCAAAGGATGAGCAGCTTTTGGCTGCACAGGGCGGTGCTCATGCGCCTGCGCCCACATGAGTTGGTTCACACAACAATAGTGAACTTCGGTACCAACGGTTGTGATGAAGCACAGTGTACGCATCTCTCGTCATACGCCGTATTTACAACCACATTTATGTACTCCAAGTATGCCAAAAAAAATTTTACTTCAGAAGTATGTAAAGCCTAAAAGGGTGCTAAGCCCAGCTATTGCCGTGCCTTGGGGAAACCGCCAGGCAACCCCAGTGGTTTTTTATGTGCACCTGGTCACCAATAGATGCGTGCGCTGCCGCTCGCCTCACTGACACCGTTCGAGGTGATCAACTATCACCGAGTTGGAAACCCAAAGTGTTTCCTACAAACACTCATACCACTCAAGTAAGTACTTCTGAAGCACTATCAATCACATCGAAATGCGCGTGCTGCTGCTCACCTCGCTGACACTTGCGATGTCGGCAGCCCTGACAGCGAAGGCGCCAGCGCGTCCATTTCCTGTGGAGGGGGGCACGCAGCAGCGGTCGTGGACTTCAAGTTTGTGCATTAGTCATGGAGACATGAGGGCATGTGGGCACCGGTACAAACTACGGGTATTTAGTCGGGCGGGTAGGGTGCGTGCAGCAGCGAGGCTTGCTTGTACGCGTCAAGGTCGGGCGCTGCGCCAGGCGTCTCCGCCGGGAGGGTGGAGGGCCAGTCCGCAATCACCAGCTCTGATATGCTGCGCTGGAGCTCAACCGACAGCTTCTGTCGCCAGCGTGCTACATACGCGGCCACAGTGTACAGCCCATCACTACGCTGTGCCTGCCGTACCGCCAGGGCCCGGACTACTGCTGATTTGAAGTTTGTGCAGTTGAAGTATGTGCAGTTGAAGATTGTGCAGGTGAAGTGGGTCGCTGCGTGGCGCGCATGCGGTGCTTCACACACCGTGTGACACTAGCTAGCGATGGCCATGCGCACACACAGCTCTGCAAAGGTCACAGCAGGCAGGCAAGCCAGAGCGGCTCACAGGCTGGAGTAGTGTTAGAAGTACCACACCAGAAGTGTGTACACATGAAGTACGAAGTACTACAGTAGTTTTCATTTATTTGCACTTGCGGGCGTGCGAGAGCCCATGCCATGTACGCCAGCACGCCCACTGTTGGCCATGGCAAATGCATGGCAGTGTGCGTGGACAAACAAAAAGGGCTAGCGGGCACCGGCAGGCTACCTAGGGCTGAACCTGCCAGGACTATGAACATGTGTCGCCCCCCACCTGGACAAAGTTTGAGAGCACAAAGGCCTTGTTGAACTCGATGGCCGCGGTGAACCGGGCCAGGAAGGTCCGCATGGTGTGGCGGTACAGAGTCGCCCAGTCTCGCGTCTGCGGGCGGCGGTGGTAAAAAGAAACGTGCACAGGAGGAGGCATCATCATTATAGATACATAATTTGCATCATAGCAATCGTTTAGTACTGGGTCACAGGGTGCAGAATATTTCACGCGGGCGCAGAGCGGACGGCGTCTGCGGGAAGCGGCAAAACGAAAGGGGCACACGGCGCGCGCGCAGTAACACTTCGAGTACTCTGAATAAACCGGTACCTCCCATATTTCTAGTTAAGGTATGCATTTATGAGCCAAACACAGCAGCCTTTTAGGTTTCTCTCACACAGGTGAGTGCACTACCAGGTACACAGGCGAACACCATGTAGGTATACCTCTTAAGCACATGCGTGCACTCTTTCCGCCGCCTCACCTCCTTCTTCTGCTGCAGCTGTCGCACGACCTCGTCCAGCTGCGGCTCGATGCATACACTTCAAAGTGTATGGTAAATACATGTAGCACATGCATAATACTTCTAAGTATGTGCTTCCGAAGTCTATACCTCCTACTAGTTGAAGTGTGCATCTACCAGGTACACAAAGGGATACCTTGTGTGCCTCTGAAGTACATGCATGCAGTTTCCCGCTCACCTATTTTCTTCTGCTGCAGCTGGCACACGACGTCATACAGCAGCAGCATCTGAATGCATACTTCCAAGTATACTTGTTACTACCAGCAGTAAACGTAAAGTGCAGTGTGCCTATGCCTTTTAGGTTTGTTTACATCCAGCTTGAAGTTGATGTATGCATCTATGAGCCATGCGCACATGTAAATGTACTACAGTAGGTACTACCAGCTACACTGAAGTACACCGTGTATACCTCTGAAGTGCATGCATCCTTTCCTCCCCAAGCCTCACCTCCTTGTTCTGCTGCAGCTTTTGCACAACCTCATCCAGCTGCGGGTCCCAGCCGAGCGCCTTCATCTTCAGCCACTCATCCAGGCCGTCCATACGAGCCTGGAACCGAATTGCCGTGTGGGCAAAGTTCACTGCGCGCACACGAACGAAACACACAACATTGCATGGCAATTCCTGGTCCTCTGTCCTCTGTGTTTATGTTGCGCAGCAGGCTCGTTTTGTATGAACCCCACCACGAGTGATGGCACGATTCGCCGGCCTGCGCCGTGGGGAGGACGCCACCGGTCCTTTTCAGCCCGTCCGACGCGGAACCGAATTGCCGTGTGGGCAAAGTTCACTGCGCGCGCGCGGACGCACGACATTGCACGGCGAGCATGTGCACCAAAATGGTCGGTCCCGCGCATTGGCGAGCAGTGATGGGCCATGCCTGGTGATGGGTCACAGCTGGCTGGTGATGGGGCACAGCTGGCTGGTGTCCCCAGCGTAATCCTCGCCGCGCGCCGTCTTCGGCTGCCCGGCGCACCCAGCCGGCCGCCAGACCCTCAACCGCATCCACCCACCCCCCAGCAGCTCTGGAACTCCGACCAGCAAGTGCAGATTGCACGCAGTCACAGCTGACTGGCGATGGGTCACAGCTGGCTCGTGACGGTCACAGCTTGCAAGCGAGGAGGCTGCGGCTAACGAGAAGAAGAAAAAAGTATGGTGGCGTGCGTCCCCCCCAAATTCCTACGGCGAATACTTTGTGCGCAAACGATGCTGCCAGCATGGCGGCGCGGCACTGTTACAAGAGCCCACGTGAAAGGGACTGAAAAGTTCGCCAAGCCCAGTGCCGGGGCAAAGTGCCAGGCCGCAGCCCCATTGGCTGATTTTATCTACCTGATCAACACCACTTATCACCCATACCTACACGTGCCGGCCGATCCTCTTGAGGGTGTGTTTTGTAACTCATACACTATGCAGCGCAGCTGTGGGCTCCGCGACATGTGCGGTATTCGTACTTCAGGCGCACGTGCGGTCATGTGAGTACGTCATGTGTGTGTGTCGGCCCTGCTGCGGGTGCACGCAGGCTGGGCCACCCCCGCCAAGTGACTGAATACGGCACATTGAAATTAGATAAAAACTAAATAAACAACGTATCATCTATAACTGTAGTACTTCAGAAGTACATCCTTCAAAGTGTATAGAAGTATGCTGTAGATACTTGGAAGTATATGCTTCTACTACTAGCAGTATTTGCCCCAAAATGCAATGGGCGCCGTACATATGGTGCACACATACTTCGAGTCGTACGAATACAGGAACAACTTGCATGCCGAAAGCACACGCAGTATACGCCGCAAGAGGGGACAAGCAACCGGCATAGCTCGCGCCAGTCAACACCCTTGCGAACTCAGGAGAGAGGGGGTGAGGTTGGCGTGCGTACGAAACTGAGGTGAGAGGGGATGGGTGCTGGCATTGCAGCACTCACCTGGGTGTTCAGGGACATCCGAATCGGTCAAGGTTTTCCCTGTACCAAGTAGTCAATGGGGGTGGCGGGGGACAACAGTGGCGGGGGGGGGGGGCGGCAGCTTGTCAGGAGAGAAAGCAGGGCACCGCTGGCACAGCAGCTGCTGCCCGTGACTTGGAAAAAAAATAAAGGTTGGAAAAGTCAGGAAAAAGTGTCAGGTGGCGGCGCGTGGCATGTCTGCCCGTGTCGCGCGCGCCGCGCTTCCCCATACCCTTGGCCACGCCGCCCACACATGCGATATATAGTGCCATGTCATCTGTGTCTCACGTGTAGCGTCTTCTCAAAGACGCTCTCCAGGTGCATGGCCTGCCTCTTACACACTACAGGTAGTACTTGCAGGAAAACACATGTAGACGTGTGTTGCATGCCGCACACACACATGCTTTATACCACTACAGTAGTACTTCAAGTACTTCGTAGAATAGAAGTACAGTGGCATATAGTCGGTGTCTCACGCAACGTCTTGTCGAAGGCGCTCTCCAGGTGGATGGCCTGCCTCTTACACCCTCGCAGGAAAACACCTGTTGACGTGCGTTGCATGCTGCACGCACATGCTTCATACAGTGCCATGCCATCGGTGTCTCACGCAGCGCTTTCTCGGATACGCTCTCCAGGTGCACGGCATGCGTCGTACATACTACTGTAGTACTTGCAGGAAAGCACTCGTCGACGTGCGTTGCATGCCGCACACACGCATGCGTTTTATAGTGCCACGTAATGGGTGCAGCGTCTAACGCAGCGTCTTCTCGGAGGCGCTCTCCAGGGTGCATGGCCTGCTTCTTACATACCTCTGAGGTACTTGCGGCAAAGCGCTTTGTGTTAAGAGTGCGTTACACGCCGCCCACAAGTGCATAACACTACTAATAATAGTGTCATGTAATTTGTGTCTCACGTAGCGTATTCCCGAAGAGGCTCTCCAGGTGCATGGCCTGCTCGGCGCTTGACTTGAGCTCCGTGATGTACGGCATGACCGGATAGCAGTATGTGCGTGACTAAATACACGTATGTATACATACAAGTAGGTACGTGCGAGCTGGTGTACAGTGACCGAGGGCTGCTCATGCGTGACTGGATAGCGCCTTTTATTGGTTGCAGTGTCTCACGTAGCGTCTTCTCGAAGAGGCTCTCCAGGTGCATGGCCTGCTCCGCGCTTGACTTGAGCTCCGTGAGGGACTGCTGGTCCGGGTTGTCGTCGGCACTCTTGGTGCTGCGCGGCCGCCCAAAAAAGCACAGACAGCAAAGAAGAAAGACAGCAAGAAAGAGGCAAAAAGGCGCCCAGGGATGCAGTGTCATCGTACACTGTTGGGACAGGTTGTGTGCCGCATGTTGCACGCTATGCGGTGCAGAATACTGCTATGAGAACTGTCAGCACAGCAGCCGTGAGGGGCTGAGTGTCCGGGTTGTCGCTGGCACTCTTGGCACTGCACGCAGACAGCACACAGACGCCGATGTCGTACGTCATGTGCATGTATGTATGCCGTGTCCCCTGGGACATGGGGCTGCAATCCGTCAGAGTAGTGCTCTGCCAGCTTTTTCGCTACCTGTCTTACTTTGTGGTCACACGGACCGTGTGCAAAGGGCTTTCCGCGCCCTAAGCGGAGTTTAATAGGAGTACATGTGTACATGTAGTGAAAGAAACCTAAAAGGCTGCCTAGCCCAGATACTGCCGTGGCTGGGGCAAAATGCCAGGCCAACCCTGTTTTTTTTTCTCCACCTGGCGACAAACACCAGGCAGCCCCCACACCATATACTTCAGAAGTATAGTGTTAGGATAGGTTGTACACCGCATTCTGTACGTTGTACGGTAAAACTAGAAGTAGTATCGGAATGGTCTGAGTTGTCGCTGGCGCTTGTGGCACTGCACGGCACACACATGAAAAAAACACACGCACAGACAGCAAAGAAAAAAGGCACCAAGTACACGAGTCATGTGTAACGATGGGTTGGGGCGTACTACTACTGTACTACAACAAATTTTATACGGAACAGTAAGAAATGCAACACATTTCTACACCCCCCCAGAAGAACGCGATATTCGCCGTGTACGCCGTGCAGCTACTGCCGGTCCAGGCTGTCGCCTGCACATGGCAAACAAAACTTTTAAAAAAACGCGCAGACAGCACACGGGCAAAGAGTGGGATATCATGCCAACAGGGCTGAGCAGGTTGTGCACACGCCACCCAGGCAGCCGCCACACACTCTGAGGGGCCATGCTGTGTGCCCTGCGCCTGTCGTACTGCACAAAACTGACCTGTCAATGTTGTAGCTTCAAGTGTTGTGGCTTCAACGGGGGAGTAGGGGGGGGCGGGGGGGGGGGTCTGAATAAACACTACACGGTACACGTGTGACATGCATACCGTGCACTTGAAAAATATGTTTATACGTCGAAGTATCAATAAATACTTCTTACAAAGTACTTCAAGTACTTGAAGTTCAATTTTATCATGAAAACTCATTTCAAAATAACTAGCAGGTTTTGAAACTGAAGAACCAGTTTCTTAGAAAGCCCACTGCAGATGGATTGCCTCAAAGTGGTGGGTTTCATGTGGCATCCTAAAAAGTTTAAACCCGACCAAAACACGACAAGTGTTCTACGGCTTCTACGGCGTAGTACTAGTAGTAGTATAATCAGTATGCAGCTGCATAAGTGCATAACTGACCTGTCCATGAATGTGAAGGGGGCGCCTGTGGACGGGCGCTCCGCGTGCAGGACGCGCCGGCCTGCGCGCAGACGCCGGCAGTTTCATGGCAGTTTCGTGGCAGTTTCGCCACAGAGTCAGCATGCGCCATTTGACGATAATACAATAATGGCTTAGTTGGGATACATGCATACGATGAGGCATACATAGATGAAATAAACCTACAAGGCTGCTAAGCCCAGATACTGCCGTGGCTGGGGCAGAATGCCAGGCCGTAGCGTGTGGGGTGATCTGTCCACCTGGTGAAAAGCACCAGACAGCCCCCACACCTACACGCGCCGGTCAGTGTCCTTGAGGGCTAGGGATAACACAGAGTACAACTACTGTACATGTGTGTGGCAACTATTAATACCTTGAAGGCCATACACACGGGATGTACAGCCCCTGCGGACCTCTTGCAACCTGGCCAATACTGTGCGTGGCACACGCACACACCACAAAGTGCACAAAAACCAAGTTGAAGTAGAGGTGTGCTAAACTGATGAAGTTAGATGCAGCCCCATCAATGCTCAAGCGCGGGAGGACCTGCACATAGCAGACAAGTTGAAGCAGAAGTTGAGCTATGTATAGAAGTTGAATTTATATCGCAGACATATTGAAGCAGAACTTGAAGAAGAGGTGTCCGCAATGGCTGGTGGCGCTGCCATGGGCAGCGGCCAGTGAAGTTGAAGTTGAAGGCGCAGTTGAAGTTGGCACACAGCGTGCGTGCGCATAGCACCAGCACACCAGCTTGTCGCAGAAATCCCAGTGGAAACCCAAGTGGACTGAGATGGGATAGCGGCTCAAGTACAACCTCCCTACAGAATTTATCGTGGACCCGCCCGCACCTGAACAACTCGCTGAAGTGCGCACTGACTCCCTCCTCGTCTGCATCCTTTGAAATTGAACTGTAAGTTGAAGTTGGCAAACAGTGCCGTGCGTGCGCATGCCACAATAACACTAGCTTGCCGCAAAACTACCGGTAGAATAAAATTGGACCGAGATGGAACAGCGCTGGGCCATGTACGACCTACAGAGTTTGTCTCGAAACCACGCACCTGAAAAGCTCGCTGACGTGCGCAATGACCGCCTCCTCGTCTGCCTCCTCTGAAATTAAAGTTGTAGTTGAAGTTGGCAAAGTGCATGCCACTAGCTTGCTGTGGGCCACAACACTACCATAAGACTAAAGCGGGCCCAGATGTACAGCAGCCCAGGTACAACCTACTTCAAGCGAAGTACAGAGGAACCCCCCCGCACCTGAACAGCTCGCTGAAGTGCGCAATGACCCCCTCCTCGTCTGCGTCCTCAGGGAACCCCGTGACGAACACGCTGGCACAAGCACAAGCGGGCGCCGCACGAGTGCAAAAACGTCGAACATAATGAAGCAAAGCCAGCCTCATGCCGCAGCAGTGAGCGGTGTACCAGGCAGCTGGTAGTACTGCGGCGCTCTTATGCGGGGTTTCACCTGGTTTTTCAAGAGGGCAAGGAGGCAAGGATTGAAAATAGGGCGGGCTCCAAATGCTTTCGAACGTGTCTGTGTGTTCAATACACAGACTTCAAGTGTGTGCCACCACCGCCACCCACAGGTGCCAGCACACATTGGAAAGGAGGGTGGGTGGAGGGGGGGGGTGGAGGGATATGGGGCGTGCAAGTGCGTGTTTGCCATGGAGCTGTGTGCTGTTGTCCTGTACTTCGGAAGTACTAGGGTTGAGCGGGATGTTTAAAGTGGTGGAAGACGTGTGTTGAAACACCAGCCGTGCTTTGTTGTTAGGCTGCACGTCATACTTCTAATGTACTTGAAGTGCGTACACATGGTGCCTGCAAAACACCTGCGTTCGGTGCGTCAAGGATGGTGGTGTAGTGGTGACATGTTCTGGCATGGTGCCTGGTTCCGCGTGTGTGTTGCTAATCCAATACTTCAGAAGTAAGTAGGTGTGCACAAAGGTTGTAACTCTGGCAGCCCTGCTACACGTGCGGCCCTGCTGCGCCGGCTACTTGGACAGCTTCCACGCTGTCCTCAAGAGCTTGCAATGCGGCAACGGTCCGGCTGCCAGACCCACAAACCAGCATCTCTTCATGCCCAGTTACACTACCATGCCAGTGCCGGAACGCATGCACCAACTTGCGCGCAGCTGCTGCCACCATGCTGCACGTGAAGTGTACCTACCGGCCATAGAGTTTGTCAGGCATGGCACTGCGGCGTCTTAGCTGGTGCCCGCACACGGTACTTGTGGCCTGCTCCACAAACCGCCAGGGGCCTTTGCACGCCCGCGAGTGCAAGGAAATAGATCACACGCCGTGTTCACGCGTACGCCTTGTGTGAGGGTCCCGTACCAAACTCCGCTTTTCTTGCATTTCATAATTTTGTACGGACACAATTGTAGCTCCAACTAGTACTCACAAACACGCATGAAAATTGCATGAAATGCTTTTATTAAACTCCGCTGAGGACGCGGAAAGCCCTGTGTGCACATGGTGTGCGAGACTGGACAAATCATGGCCAAGCAGTTGTATGCTGGTTCCTGTTGCTAGCCGACGAAATGGCGCTCGGGACAATGCGCTCAAGTGCAGAACCAACATGTTGGCGCGGCACTACTACAGTTCCATGCCCCAGGGGACCTTCCACATATATGGGTAAGCCTTGGTGAAGGCAGTGCAGCTCGACAGTGATGTGGTCTGTGCTCCAGTAGGTGCATGAACTGCCCCATCAAAATCTTTCCAAGATTGTGCAAACTCTTTATCACGAATGAAGTGATGTTGATTATAATCAAGACGAAATTCTTCATTAATCGCCTCAATTTCTTCAAGATTAGACGAAATATCAACACCAGCCATTTCTTCAAAGTCTGTTGTGTAAAAACGGGGTGTAAATAACGTTTCTGCGGGTGTGCTGTCTTTGCTGTGTCCGCCACTTGCATGGGCACTGCACCGGTGCGTAGGCCCATCGCTGCGTTGCTGCCAAAGCAAAACCTCACGTGCATACAATGAGCGCTGCGGAGCGTCTCATTTGGGTGGTTCAAAAATGCCCTGGAGGCGGAGAGCTTTTGTCGCTCCCTAGATGTGTCCACAATACAAGCACATAGCTTCTTTTCTGCTCCTTGGTTGGCTTCTCATGTGCGCATACTTCTTGCAAGTATACTACAGCAGCATTCATAAACTTCTCATGTATCTGTCCACATGCATGTACACCCCCCCCCCCGCAGATGAACGTGCAGAACTACCCGGCGGGGCAGGGCGACAGCGGCGGCGGCAGCGGCGGCGCCATGGCCCACCTGGTGTTTATCATCGACGAGGCGGCCGGCAAGGCGGCCTTCTGCCAGCTCAGCGCAAAGGTGGAACTCGCAAACCTGCCCGCGGAGGACCAGTCCACGCGCGGGCCGGCCATGGAGGTGGCGCGCCGGCGGCAGTCGGAGGAGGAGCTGCAGGTGAGCGGGGGCAGTTACACTGTAACCGTTTTGTAACTGTAGCAAGGTGTGGCTGGCAAACCTGCCCACGAAGGACCAGTCCACGCGCAGACCGGCGATGGAGGTGGCGCGCCGGCGGCAGTCGGAGGAGGAGCTGCAGGTGAGCGGGGGCAGTTACACTGTAACTGTTTTGCAACTGTAGCATGGTGTGGCTGGCAAACCTGCCCAGTCCACGCGCAGACCGACGATGGAGGTGGCGCGCCGGTGGCAGTTTGGAGGAGGAGCTGCAGGTGAGCAGGGGCAGTTACACTGTAACCGTTTTGTAACTGTGTAGTGTGGTGTAACTGTGCAGCACTGGCTGTGAGAGCAGCTGGGTGTGGGCCGGCGATGGAGGTTGCGCGCGCCGGTGGCAGTCGGCGGAGGAGCTGCAGGTGAGCGGGGGCAGTTACGCTGTAACTGTTTTGTAACTGTAGCATGGTGTAGCTGGCAAAGCTGCCCGCGGAGGACCAGTGCACGCGCGGGCCGGCCATGGAAGTGGCACGCCGGCGGCAGTCGGAGGAGGAGCTGCAGGTGAGCGGGCTGGTGGCTGTTACATTTTAACTGTTTTGTAACTGTGTACGGTGTTATGAACCATGTTGTCACTGTGTAGCGCTGGCCATGGGACACCAACTTTGTGCGGGCCCGCCATGGAGGTCGCATGCCGGTGGCAGTCCGAGGAGGAGCTGCAGCTGAGCGCGGCTACCGGCGGTTACGCTGTAACTGTTAGGTACAGTAAATTGTCTAGTTACTGTGTTGTGTCAGCCTTGGGAGCAGGGCACACGCACAGAGGTGGCGCACCGGTGGCAGTCGGAGGAGAAGTTGCAGATGCGCGAGGGCTTGTGGCAGTTGCACCGTAACTGTTTGGTCACAGTAACTGTTTGGTACTGTAACAGTAGTAACTGTTTGGTAACAGTAACTGTTCTGTAAACAAGGTAGCACTAGTTGGGAGCAGCCCACCCACGTGTGCTGGCGGCAGTCGGAGGAGAAGCTGCAGCTGCCGACTCTAGCACGCACACACAGTCACACTTGTGCTTCTGAGTGTGGTGGGTTTTCACAATGGACAGTGTTTGCCATGGCATGGGTGGAGAGCCAGCTTGCGTGTGGGCCCACAGTCATGTGGACGGCAGTGTGATGAGCACGCAGCTGGGAGAACAAGCGGCGGCTACACTGTAACTGTTGTGTAGCGGTAGTATCGGCCAATGGCACGCGTTGTAGACTAGCCCATGTGAGGGCCTTGGCGCGCTGTCGGCAGTCTTTACAGGAGGAGCAGGTGAGCAGCCCACCGGCGTATGCCGGCGGCAGCCGGTGGAGAAGCTGCAGGCGCCGACTCTAGCACGCGGCGTCAGTCACACCTGTGCCTGACAGTGTAGCGGTTTTCACAATGAACAGTATTGGTCCATGGCATGGGTGGAGGGCCAGCCTGTGTGTGGACCCACAGTCATGTGGGCGGCGGTGTGAGGCGGACCTGCAGTTGGGAGAGCAAGCGGCAGTTACACTGTAACTGTTTGTAGTGGCTGCACTGACCAACGGCATGCGTCGCGCAGCCCATGCGGGGGCCTGCCGTGGATGTAGCACACTGGAGTGTCAATGAGGAGCAGCAGGTGACAATGGCACAGAAGTGGAGGCGGTTACACTGTAACTGTCAAAGTGTACTTAAAAATTCAATGACAGTACCATCTGCCACGGCATGCATTGAGGACTGCCTGCGGTCATACCATTCCTACATGAACATGCCGGCTGCTCAGGTACACATGCTCTCTGAGTGTCGCCAGACCGGGCCGCACACTGCCATTTGCCCGCCACGTGCCGGCATGCCTCACCTGCGTTCCCCCACGCCCGCACACCCTCAAACCAACACACCTGCAGCACCACACACACAAACCATACACACACGACACCCCCCCCTCCCCACCCCCCCACCCTGCAGTCCATGGGCGAAAAGGTGGCAAAGGACCTAGGCGTGGCGGCAGCGCGCGAGGTCCGTCGAGCCGCCGACGCCACCGCCTCCTGGCGCGGCGCCGCCTCCTCTGCCACCGACGGCAGCAGCGCCA
>JAULBY010009969.1:0-25217 GCA_032358315.1 Ophiocytium majus
CAACGTGCCGGGTGCCCATGATGGTCATGCGTTTGGCGCTCATTTATCGATCTCCGGATTTGCCGCGGTCCTGCGGCCGCAATCCTTGGATTCTACTCCGCGGCGCCCTTCCAACCCGGTGAATTGCCACTAATTGGACCCTGCGCAAACGGCTGCGCGACCCGCTCAGGACTTGGTAAACTGGTCGCAGATCAACTAATCGTCTGCGGCCCGCCTGGCAAGCAGCGACATTGAGGAGAAGCTGATGAAATCGAACCGATTGCGGATTGCCGCAGCCATCGCCCTGATCGCAGCAAACTGCACGGCACTGGCGCAGAATTATCCCGCAAGAACCATCCGCATGGTGATTCCCTTTGCTGCGGGCGGCAACACCGACATCATCGGCCGCATCTTCATCCCGAAAATGGCGGAAATCATCGGTCAGCAGATTATCATCGACAACCGCGGCGGCGCCGGTAGCATCATCGGCACCGAAGCCGTCATGCGCGCCGCGCCTGACGGTTATACCCTGCTGCTGGCATCCGCTGCGCACACCATCAATCCGGCGATGGTCAAAAAACTGCCCTACGACTCGATCAAGGACTTCACGCCGCTGGGCGTGGTCGCCGATGTGCCCACGGCCTTTGTACTCCACCCCTCGCTGCCGCCGAAAACCGTCAAGGAATTCGTCGCACTCGCCAAGGCCCGCCCCAATGACATCTTTTATTCGACTTCGGGCATCGGCACCGTCGGTCACCTCGCCGCGGAACTGCTGATCTCGACCACCGGCATCAAGCTGACGGCTGTCCACTACAAAGGTACAGGCCCGTCGATGGTCGACCTCGTCGGCGGTCATATCCAGATGCAGTTCCCGAGCATGCCGGCCGCGGTTCCCTACGTCGCCTCCAATCGCATGCGGATGATCGCGCAGACCGGCGAGAAACGTTCTCCTGCCGCGCCCACAGTGCCGACCATGGTGGAACAGGGCTATCCGGATTTCATCGTCTCCAGCGGCTTTGCCATGTTCGGCCCCGCCAACCTGCCGAAGCCGATCGCCGACCGCGTCAATGCGGCAATGGCCCAGGCGCTGAAGGATCCGAAGGTCAGCAAGACACTTCTGGAACAGGGCGCAGAACCGACCGGCACCACTCCGGAATCGCATGACAAATTCAACCGCGCTGAAATCCAGAAATGGATCAAGGTCGCACGCGATGCGCGCATCGAAATGCAGTAACGCCGCCTTAGCGCAGCACGTAGGTTAGAATTCGGGGCTTAGTGCCCCGTTTTCTTTTTCCCGAATCCATCATGACCACACTCGACTTCCAGTTTCCCTATACCTCACAGCGCATGCCCGTACTGGCACGCAATGCCGTCGCCACGTCACAACCGCTCGCCGCACAAGCCGGCCTGCGCATGCTGCTCAAGGGCGGCAACGCCGTTGACGCGATCCTCGCCACTGCGATTTCACTGACCGTACTGGAACCGACCAGCAACGGCATCGGCAGCGATGCCTTCTGCATCCTCTGGGACGGCAAGAAGCTGCACGGTCTAAATGCCTCCGGCCGTTCGCCGGCCGGCTGGACTCCAGACCGTTTCAAAGGTGCGCAGGCGATGCCTCAACGCGGCTGGGATTCGGTGACCGTACCGGGCTGCGTTGCTGCCTGGGCGGAAATATCGCAAAAGTTCGGCAAGCTACCTTTCGCCGACCTGTTTGAACCGGCGATCAAATACGCCAGCGACGGCTATATGGTCACGCCGACCATCGCCCGTCTTTGGGCCAATCAGGTTCCGGAACTGAAGAACCAGCCGGGTTTTGCCGAAGCTTTCATGCCGCGCGGACGCGCCCCCCTGCCCGGAGAAAAATTCTCCTTCCCGGCGCAGGCCAAAACCCTGGCGCGCATCGCTGAAACCAAGGGCGAAGCGTTCTACAAAGGCGACCTTGCCGAGAAAATCGTCGCCTGGTCCAAACAGCACGGCGGCGCGATGACCATGGATGATCTCGCCAGCAACACGCTGGATTGGGTCGAGCCCATCGGCATTGATTACCGCGGCTACACGCTGCACGAGATTCCGCCCAATGGCCAGGGCATCGCCGCGCTGATCGCGCTGGGCATCCTTGAAAACTTCGATGTCGCCAAACTGCCGGTCGACTCCCCGGACAGTATGCACCTGCAGATTGAAGCGATGAAGCTGGCCTTTGCCGACATCAATGAATACGTCTCCGATCCGGCGACGATGCGTATCAAGCCGGCTGAAATGCTCGATAAGGCTTATCTGAAAAAACGCGCGCAGCTGATCGACATGAAAAAAGCGCAGGCACCGACTTTCGGCAACCCGTCCAAGGGCGGCACGGTTTACCTGACCGCCGCCGACGAGTCCGGCATGATGGTGTCATACATCCAGTCGAACTTTGCCGGCTTCGGTTCCGGTGTTGTAGTACCTGGCACCGGCATCAGCCTGCAGAACCGCGGTTACGGTTTCAGCCTGAAGCCGGAACACGCCAACGTTGTCGCGCCGCGCAAGCGCCCCTTCCACACCATCATCCCCGGCTTCCTGACCAAAAACGGCAAGCCGCTGATGAGCTTTGGTGTCATGGGAGGTTCGATGCAGGCACAAGGCCATATGCAGGTAGTTTCGCGAATGGTGGATTACGCACAGAATCCGCAAGCCGCCGCTGACGCGCCGCGCTGGCGCATCGACACCGGCTTCAAAGTCGGTATCGAACACGGCGTCTCGGCCGATACCATTGCCGAACTTCGCGCCCGTGGCCATGACATGCCGCAAGCCGACCGCTGGTCCACCGATTTCGGCCGCGCCCAGTTGATCTACAAGATGGAAGACGGTTATTTCGCCGCTTCCGAACGCCGCACCGACGGCCAGGCTGTCGGCTTCTGATCACGGGGACAGCCGCGATGAAATACAGCCTCGGCGAACGCAAGGTCGTATGCAAAGGTGATTACTGGATCGCCCCCTCCGCCACTGTCATCGGCAGCGTCACCCTGGAAAATAACGCCAGCATCTGGTGGAACTGCGTGCTGCGCAGTGACAACGAGTTGATCACCATCGGCGAAAACTCGCAGGTGCAGGACGGCTCGGTGCTGCATGCCGACCCCGGCTTCCCGCTGACGCTGGAGAAAAACGTCAGCGTCGGCCACATGGCGATGCTGCACGGCTGCACCATCGGTGAAGGCAGCCTCGTCGGCATCGGCGCGGTGATTCTCAACGGCGCCAAAATCGGCAAGAACTGCCTGATCGGCGCCCGCGCTTTCATCGGTGAAGGCAAGGAAATTCCGGACGGCTCAATGGTGCTCGGCATGCCCGGCAAGGTGGTACGCCAGCTTTCCCCCGAGGAAATCGCGCGCATCAACCGCATCGCCGATCATTACGTGCAGAATTTCAAACGTTTCCGCAGTGAGCTGAAGCCCGACCCTTCCTGAAACCCGGACCGACGGGGGTGCGCATGGCCGAGATGACGAAATACGGATTCCGCATCAAAACGCGCGGCGGCATGACAGTGGACAATCTGGTGGTGCAATCACGCACACGGGAAGAAGCCGAAACCCGCATCCGGCAGATTTACCAGCACTGCGAAATTCTGGAATGCAACGAAATAACCGCGGGCAACCGTGGTGACGGTGTTGATCTGGAAAGCATGATTTCCCTGATCAGCAAACAGGACGATCAGGGCTGATCTCAGGACCTCGCACCCTGACCGGCAACTCAGCTGCCGGTTTGCCGGGTATGCACCAGTTTCAGACCGGCGGCCACCTGTAGCTGCACAGCGGATTGCTGCTCCGTCGTCAGTGCAGTACGAGCCCCCGCAGGCACGCTGCGCGTGGCAGGACGGGTTTTAGCAGCTGCCGCATGCATGAATCCAGCAACCACCAGTTCTTCCAGCAGTTCGGTGTAATGCTGTGCGCCGCGGCTCGCCGGCGCGTGATCAAACACATCCTGATTGTTCGCCGGGCTTTCCGCCAGACTGACGTTTTCGGCGATGCGCGTGGCACAGACCTCATCGCCATACCGCTCACGCAACTGTCGCTCGATGTCGACAGCCATGCGCCGCCGTGAATCGTAACGGGTGATCAGATAACGACGTGGCACCCTCCGCTTCAGCACATGCTCCAGCGCCTTGAGCGTGCGCTCCATCTGCAACGCCCCTTTCATCGCCAGATAATCCGCCGAAATCGGGATCAGCACGCCATCAGCCGCAAAAACGCTGCTCAGCGAAAGCACGCCGAGCATCGGGCAGGAATCCATCAGCACGGGGCGCGTCGCCGGCTCGCGCTCCAGCGCCAGAGACAGCCGGTTCAGTGAGGCCGGGCCTTTGCCGAACTGGGTATCTACCTTGGACAATTCAAGATGCGAAGGCACCAGTTTCCAGCCGTTGCGGGTGGCGCAGGTCAGCGCTGACAAAGGCGCACCATGCGCATAAAGACCGTAAAGACTGACTTCAGCTCGCGGCACCACAACGCCGCAGACTGCAGTCAGGTGGGCCTGCGGATCCAGGTCGATCACCAATGGATCATCGCCGCGGCGGGTCAGCAACCCAGCGAGGTTGAGCGTCGTCGTCGTCTTGCCGACGCCGCCCTTCTGATTGAATACCGCGATGCGCGCCACAGAAACTCCTGCAAAAACTTGCATTGAGTACAGTCGAGGGCAGAACCGGTATTTTGCTCTGATAATCATGGTATTGACAACATGACCTTCAGCTTTTTCTTAGAAACTGCTCGTAAGCGACTGACTCAACAACAAGCCGCATGACGAAATAAATTATCAATATAAACAATGAGTTATAAAATCCAACCCTTCAGTCGATGTCAGCCCATTCGTAATGGCGGTAAATCTCCAATAAACAAAGCACATAAGCAAAAGCTTAGATATGCAAATTTCCGCATGAATGGGATAGCCGAATGATGCAGATGAAACACCAGGCCACCGCCTCCGCATTGCGCGATACAAGCCTGAAGCCGAGCGGAACTCAGCGTCGAATTGCCATTGGTGAATTTGAATTCCACATGATCAAAATAACGCGATGACACACGGCTTATCAGACACGCCATAATGGCGGCTCACTGCAAATTCGGTTATCCTGCGCACAAATAACAGGGGGTAATGCAAATGGCGTTTTACGCTTTTTATGCAATCGCGATTGTGGTGTTGATTCTCCACTTCACCGGCTGGCTGAAGCGCAACAATCTGGAGTGGCTGGTGCTGGCGCTCGCGGTTTCAGTCTTCCCCGTCGTCATTTTCCTGCGCTGATCCTCTCCCGCATTACTTCGCCAGCAGGCTCAGCCCGCTGGCCAGCAGCATCACCGCCAACACTCTCGCAAACGTCTCGCTGTTGACCTTGTTGCCGAGGCGCTCACCCGCCACCGTGCCGGCCCACATCAGCGGCAATAGCGCGGCAAATAGCAACATTACAGTGCGGTCATAAAAGCCGGACCAGGCATAACCGCCGATCCGCGCAATCATCTCGAAAAACCACAATGCGGCCACCGTCGCCTTGAATCCGGCGCGGGTCACGCCGCGGGCGTTGACATAAATCACCACCAGAGTGCCGCCACCCCCGCCGAACAGCGTATCGAAAAAACTGCCAAAGAATCCCGCCGGCCATGACCATCGCGTCGAGCAGCGCAGCTGTGGCAATCCAAGAAAGCTGACGGTCAGCATGTACAGCGAATACAACACCAGAAAACCGCCCAGCATGGTCACCAGAACCCGGTTGTCGAGCACTGCAAACAGCCACAGTCCGAGCACCGCGCCGATGATGGTCGGCGGCACCAGCAGCCACAATTCCGGCCAGACGACTTGCCGATGATCACGGATCAGCAGGATGACGAACAGCACGAACACCAACAGGCTGCACAGGGGCACAGCCAATTGCAGCGGAATCACAAAGGCCAGCAAGGGAACTGCGATCATGCCCGCGCCGAATCCCGACATGCCGCGCACGACAAAGGCGCCGAATATCACCGCCGCCAGCCAGGCAAACTGCGCGTAGCCCAGTTCGCTCATTTTTACTTGATCAGCAGCGCGCCGCCGCTCGCCAGCAGGACCACGCCGATCACAAGATTGAACCGCTCGGCATTGACGCGCCGGATCAGCCTGGCCCCCAGCCATGAGCCCAACAACATGGTCGGTAATGCAGCTGCAAGAAGCATCAGGACATGCCGGTCATAAAGACCCATCAAGGCATAACCCGCCATGCGCGTGACGCCCTGAAACAGCATGATCGAAGTGATCGTCACCCGGAATGCATCACGCCCGAGACGCAGTGCATTAAGGTAAATCACGTACAAGGGACCTGCTGCCCCGCCGAACAATGCGCCGATAAAACCGGCGGAAGTACTGGTAAGCACGGTCACCGTCGGAAGCCACCGTTTCGGCACTGGCACCTCGCGCCCGGCAAGCAGCATCATGTACAGTGCGTATAGCATGACAAAAACGCCAAGCGCACGCCCCAGCGGCCTGGGATCAAATGACCCGAGAAAATAAAGCCCGATCAACACCCCGATCAGGCTGCCCGGAATGATGCGCCAGATGGCACGCCAGACGATGTGCCGCCAATCGGCGATGCCGTGTCCGATCGACGACAACATATTGAGCACAGTCACCACCGGCACCGTCACCTGCAGCGGAAACACCAGTGCGAGCATAGGCACTGCAATGGCACCGCCGCCGAATCCGGTACCGCCGCGAACGGCAAATGCCAGCGTCACCACGAGACCACAAAACAGCAGTTGCCAGTCGGAAAGCGATTCCATCGATTCAGTGTCCGTCCCGCATCGCACGCTTGCCGGCATGTAATGCAAATAAAGTCAGCACGGCGATGACGATCACCGTACCGAATGTGGTTGTGTAACTGCCGATGCCTTTGTAGGCCAGCGTAAAGGCCGTCGGCCCGGTCAGGATACCGGCGAAATTCCAGACCATCGCGCCGCCCGTCACCAGACTCACCTGCCCAGGCGGACTGCGTCGCGCCACCTCCGCGGTGTAGAGCCCGTTCCAGCCGATCGCCGTCGCACCAAACACCGCGTAGAGCAAAGCGGTCAGCCAAACCGGCCAGCCCGGCGTGAAGAAAAACACCGCGGCGCAGCAGGCGACCGACCCCAGAGTCAGGTACTGCAGGGCCGCCATGCAGTCGCCGCTGCGATCGGCGAACCAGCCCCAGGCGATACGGCCCAGCACGCCGAATATCTGCGCCACCGACAGCATCAACCCCGCCTCGACCAGCGTGTAACCACCCTCACCGACCAGCATGACCACGGTAAAGGTGCTGACGGACAACTGGATGAAAGCGAGACAGAACGAGGCGACACCCAGCCAGCGCAAGGCCGGCATACGCCACACCAGAAGCACCCCGTCGAAAACACGCGCCTGTACCGGCAAATCGGGACGGCGGTCATCATCCCAGCCACGGCGTGGCAGTTGCATCGCCAGCATAGTGATCAACGCAGACAGCAGCACCGATACCAGCGCCCAGCGCCAGCCCCAGGCAAGCGTGACAGCCGGGGCAATCAGCGCCATCAGCGCCCAGGCCAGCGGCACACCGGTCTGCTTCAGTGAAAAAATGAAATTGCGGTGCCGCGGCGGACTGAAGCGAAACAGAAGATGCGCCGCCGCCGGCAGATTGATGCTCATCGCCGCCCCGATAAATACCGAGGCAATCACCAGCGACCACACGCTGCCGTACAGCGCCACTGCCATGCCGATGAGACAACAGGCCATGCCGACCTGTGTTGTTCGGCAACCGCCGTACCGCGCAACCATCCAGGTAAACAGCATCGACCCGAGCATTGCAGCGCCGTAAATCACACTCATCTGATAGCCGATCAGCGAAGACTCGACGCCAAGAGTTCTCGCCAGTTCCGGCGCGATCACCGGAAACACCGCCGCACCCATGGCACCGGCAACCTGCGCCGCAGTCGTCGCTCCCACTACGGCAGCGACCGTGCGTGGCGGATAGGCCTCTTCCCTTGCGCTCATGACGCGCGATCCGCGCGCACGGCAAACGCCGCCAGCGCAGCACTGATCAATGCACCCGCCGCCAGATAGCCGAACATCTGTGTGTAGCTGCCGACGCCTCGATAGGCTGCTGCAAACAACGCGGGGCCGACCAGGATGCCGGCAAAAATCCATACCATCACGCCCCCCGTTGCCACGCTAACCATGCCCGGAGGACTTAACCGCGCAATCTGTGCATGCATCACACCGTTCCAGCCGTAGGCCACGACACCGAACAAGGTGTAGAACAGTCCCAGCACGACTGTGGGCCACGATGTCGAAATGAATACGCTGACGATGCATCCCGCTGCAGCAGCAACGCTGGTGAGGATCAGCACAGCAATTGCGTGGCCGCTGCGATCGGCCAGCCAGCCAAATGACAGACGGCCGGCCATGCCGGCGGCCTGCACCAACGACAGCATCACGCCGGCTGCAACCAGACTGTAGCCCACGTCATGCACCAGCAGATTGACCGTAAAGGTGCCGACACAAAGCTGCACGAGCGAAAAAAAGAAGGCGGCGAATCCGAGGTACCGCAGTGTCTTGTATCGCCACAAGACAAACACCCCGGTCAACAGATGTGTCTGTCCCGCCGCATGTGGATCGCGGTCATCATCCCAGAAACGGCGCCAGCGCCCGAGCAGCAGCGCCGTGGCCACGGCATAGGCCAGTATTGCCAGCAGCGGCATCCGCCAGCCGTAAGACAGTGTCAATGTCGGCGCCACCAGCGCGATGGTTGCCCAGCCCAGCGGCACCCCGGTCTGCTTGATCGAAAAAATCAGGTTACGATGCTGCGGAGGACTGAAACGGAACAGCAGATGGGCGGCGCCTGCCGCAGCGAGTGCATTGCTGGCGCCGATGCAAAGCGCCGCGATTGGCATCACCCACAACTGCCCCGCCAGCGCGGCAACCATTCCCACTGCGGAAAGCCACAGTGCAACCTGCATGGTCCTGCAGGCGCCCCAGCGCAGCACCACGGTCCCGACATAACCGGAAGCCAGCATCGCCGCACCGAACAGCACACTGATCTGGTAACCGACGTAGGAAGCATCAACATCCAGCATACGCGCCAGGTGTGGCGCCATCACCGGAAAAATGGCAATGCCCATGGCTGAAGCAATTTGCGCAGCCGTCGTAGCCAGCACCACCACCGGAACCGGTGGCTGCACGGCAGCGGCATCTCCTGCCGACGGCAAGCTCATGCAGCGCCCTTGTCGCGAACCGCACCGCGCTGCGCCAGCGCCAGCAGTCCCAGCGCCACCAGCGAGATCGCCGGAACCAGCAGGAAAGTCTGGCTGTAACTGCCGATGCCGCCATAAGCCGCCGCAAAGGCCGCAGGTCCGATCAGTACGCCGGCAAACACGAAAAACGTGGTCCCCGCCGCAACCACGCTGGCCATGCCCTGCGGACTGAGCCGCGCAGCCTCAGCGTGAAACACCCCGTTCCAGCCCACGGCAGTCGCACCGATGACAAAAAACAGCAGGTAGATCAATGCGCGGTTCCAGCCGGGATCGAAGTACACCAGAATCAGCGTGGAGGTCAGCGACACAATACAGATGATCATCAGCACGGTCAGGCTGCTGCCCAGACGGTCGGCCATCCAGCCCCAGCAGATCCGTGATGCCGAACCGCCCACCTGCACCACCGAGAGCATGACGCCCGCTTCGACCAACCCCAGACCGCCCTCAGCCACCAGATAAATCACCGTGAAGCTGAGCACAATGCGCTGGATGCCGGAAAAAATCATCGCCACCAGAGAGACCCAGCGCAGACTGCGCCGCTGCCAGACCAGCGGGACACCGCCAAAGGCGGATTTTTCTCCGCCGCCGTTACCGCGCTGATCACTGTCCCATTGCGCACGATAACGCTGCATGAAAACCAGCAAACCGGCGATGAGTACACCGACCACCAGCAGCGACCAGCGATAACCGAAGTGCACCGCGATGCCCGGCGCCGTCAGCGCCGTGATGACGCCGCCAACCGGAACACCGGTCTGCTTGATGGAAAACATGATGTTGCGTCTCGCGGGCGGCGTATAGGTGACCAGCATGTGGGCTGCAGCGGGATTGATCATGCCCATACCCATGCCGATCGCCGCCGACCCCAGCGCAATCGCAGCGACGTCCGGCACGGCAAACAACAGCATGCCGACACCGCAGCAAAGGATCGACAGCTGGGTGGCGCGGGCAGCGCCATAACGCAACACAACATTGCCGCCGATCATTGTCGCCAGCGTGGCAACGCCGAAGGTCAGGCTGACCTGATAACCGATCAGAATGGGGCTGACGCCCAGTGCCTCGGCCAATTTCGGCGCGATCGTGGGCAGCAGGATATTCGACATCGCCACGATCATCTGGGCGAGGGTCGCAACGGCAACGACCATCCAGGGGCCGGGCATGGCTAAGGCTTTCATCACGACCGGTCTTTTGAGAGAAAACTTGGATTCGGAGTAATACCGGCATTGTGGTGAGTGCGGCAGCATGGCGCAAGGCGGGTTTTCACGATGCGGTCTTGTCGCAGTCACCGCCCGGATTTCAAGCAGCGGATAACCATGCAATGGACAACTGCCGATATCGCAAAATTCCTCGTTGACATGTCAGAGATCAGCTTCTAAGATTTCACAAAATGGCAGCCACCGTCAAAACCATCCCCCTGCTCAGCGAACGCGCTTACGAACGCGTGAAACACGACATCATCTGCTGTCTGTTCGCGCCGGGCAGTGAAATCTCAGAAGCCCAGCTATGCGCCCAGTACAAACTGGGCAAGGCGCCGGTGCGCATGGCGCTGTCGCGACTGGCCCACGACGGTCTGGTGCGCGCCATACCGCGGCGCGGTTATATGGTCACGCCGGTCACGCTGAAAGACATTCAGGATGTTTTTGAACTGCGGCTGCTGCTCGAACCTCCCGCCGCCCGGCTGGCGGCAGGCCGCGTCGACGCCAAACGCCTTCGCCTGCTCGACGAAATCTGCAGGGCGGGCTACCAGTCCGACGAGCCGAAAAGCATCGCGCGCTTTCTTGAAGCCAACAAGGAATTTCACGTGGCGATTGCCCAGGCAGCCGGCAATGCCCGCCTCGTGCACTCGATCGACCAGCTGCTCGACGAAATGACGCGCCTGCTTCATCTTGGCCTCGGCGCCCGCAACCGGTCCCAGGAAATGCAGCATGAACATCGCATCCTGCTGCGCGCGCTGGTTCGCGGTGACGGCGCTACGGCGGAACAGATCTGCCGCGAACAGATTGAAGCCGCCCGCGACATGGTGCTCAAAGCCATCATGAACAGCAGTGCCGTGATGAATTTTGCAATCACCGCAGGCGCCTGACCATGCAAGCACCCCTTCAGCAGCTGATTCACCGCCTTGACGCCGCCGTCGCCGCTCCCGGCCAGGTGCACTCGCAGGCCGTGAAGGACGCACTGGGTGAAGCGGTCTCCGCCGGCCCCTGGCTGCCGCCCGAGCAGCAGCGCGCCGGCCACGACCATTACACGCGGCACGTGGTTTATGCCGATCCGTCAGACCGTTACACCATCGTCTCCATTGCCTGGGGCAGCGGCCAGCAGAGCCCCATTCACGGACATCACACATGGTGCGGCGTCGCGGTCTACAGCGGCACTATCGTCGAAACTTTTTACGAAACCTCTGGCAACAATGCCCCTCCCCGCCCCCTGCGAAGCACCGTGCGCGAACGCGGAACCATCAGTTTCGATGCCGACCAGATCGGTATACACCGCATCGCCAATGCCAGTCCGGAAGTGGCGGTTTCCATCCACGTTTACGGCGTCGGCGGAACACGCATTGCCACCGACGTCAACCGCGTTTTGGGTTAGGCGAATCGCGGATCAGGATTCATAATTACACTGTTGCCGAAGCGCCCTCCGCGCTTTCAACCGGCACAGACCCACAAATATCACCCAACGGAGAAATGCAATGAAAGCAGTCGTCCTTCGCGAACACGGCGGTCTCGATAAACTGGAATACGTGACCGATTTCCCCGATCCCACGGTCTGCGAAGGCCATGTCGTCATCCGGGTCAAAGCCACCTCGTTTAATTACCACGATGTCTTCACGGTTCGCGGCATGCCCGGCATCAAGGTGCCCTTCCCGATGATCATCGGCCTCGACCTCGCCGGCGAAATCCTTGAAGTCGGCGCCGGCGTTTCAGGCTGGAAAGCCGGCGACCGCGTACTGGTCAACCCGCTGAACAAGAAAAAAGGCCTGATGGGTGAAATGATGCACGGCGGCCTTGCTGAAAAATGCCTGGTGGCTGCCGACCAGCTGATCAAAATGCCGGACAACGTCACCTACGAGCAGGCAGCGTCGCTGCCCGTCGCTTATGGCACTGCGCACCGCATGATCATTACCCACAACACCATCAAAAAGGGCGACAAGGTTCTGGTTCTCGGCGCCAGCGGCGGTGTCGGCACCGGTTGCGTGCTGCTGGCCAAGATGCTCGGCGCGGAAGTCATTGCCTGCGCCTCCAGCGCCGACAAGATCCAGCGCCTGAAAGACCTCGGTTCCGATCACGTGATCAACTACAAGGAAACCGATTTCTCGAAGTGGGCCGTCGAAAAATTCGGCAAGCCGCAGCGTCGCAACTATGAAGGCGGCGTCGACGTCGTCATCAACTTCACCGGCGGCGACACATGGGCGCCTTCACTGAAATGCGTCAAGCGCGGCGGCAAAATCCTGGTCTGCGGCGCCACCGCAGGCTACGACCCGAAAGAAGACCTGCGCTACATCTGGAGCTTCGAACTCCAGGTCGTCGGATCGAACAGCTTCTATGACGACAATCTGAAAGCGCTGATGGAGCTGATCCAGGAAGGCAAGATGAAGCCGGTAATCGACGAAGTGCTGCCGCTGGAAAAAGCTGCACAGGGCCTGAAGCTGATCGAAGACCGCGAAGTCTTCGGTAAAGTCATCATCACCCCCTGATCGGAAAACCATGGCTGTACCCCGTCCTGAACCGCGGGGTTACCCGGGCAATCTGGGAACCCCGTTCAGCGCGCACGCCGGCAGCACGCGGACTGCGCTGGTAGACCTGCGCGACCCGGGGTCGCTGCGGGAGCACAGTTTTGCCGCTCTCGACGCCCAGGCCGACGCCGTTGCACGCGGACTGGTCCGCCGCGGCCTCAAAGCCGGGGACCGCATCTGCATCCTGTCGCTGAACCGCGTCGAGTTCGTCTCGACGCTGCTCGGTGCGATGCGCGCCGGCGTGATCCCGGTGCCGGTCAACATCAAGCTCGCAGCCGAGACCGTGAGCTACATCGCCGGTGACGCCGGCGCCAAGCTGGCATTCTGCGAATCGGCTTACCGCCATCTTCTGCCACCGGATCTGCCGGCCTTGGCATTTGACGACAACGCCGCATTCGCCGATTTCCTCGATGCCGGCCCGTTTACACCGGTCGAACCCGGACCCGATACCGTCGCAATACAGCCCTATACCTCGGGCTCCACCGGCAAACCGAAGGGCGTGCTGTTAAGCCATTTCGGCCAGAACTGGAGCCGCAGGATCCTCGCCCACACCCGCGGCACCAGCGAAAACGATGTCATTCTTGTTGCTGCCCCGCTGTATCACAAGAACGCACTCAACGCGATCAAGCAGGGCCTGACCGCCGGCGCCACGCTGGTGCTGATGCCGCAATTCAATGTGGAACATTACATCGCAGCGATCGAGCGTTTTCACTGCACGGTCATTTCCGGCGTGCCGACGATGATCTCCATGCTCCTGGCACGCAAGGAGCTGCTGACGAACACCGACACCACCTCGGTGCGCACGGTGATGATGGGCTCTGCGCCGTCTTCACCGCAGTTGCTGGCCGATATCCGCGTACATTTCCCCAACGCCGAACCCTTGGTGGTCTACGGCGTTACCGAAGGCGGACCGGTTCCACTGGGACCACACCCCGACAACAAACCGCGCCCGATGGGTTCTATCGGTGTGCCCTACCCCGGAACCGAAGCCAGACTGATCAACGGCCCGAATCCCGACGAAGGCGAACTGCTGCTGAAAAACCCGGGCATCCTGCTGGGTTACCACAACCTTCCCGAGGAATCGGCGAAACGACTGCAAGGCGGCTGGTATCACACCGGTGACGTCTGCCGTCGCGATGCCGAGGGCTTCTACTTTTTTGTCGGTCGCACCGATGACATGTTCGTTTGCGGCGGCGAAAACATTTTTCCGATCGAAGTCGAACGCCTGCTCGAACGCCACCCCGCAGTGCACCAGGCCTGCGTAATGCCCTTCAGCCACGATCTGAAAGGCCAGGTGCCTTACGCCTTTATCGTGTTGCGCGGCGGCCAGACGGCAACGGAGGACGAGCTCCGCCAGTTTGCGCTTAAGAACGGTCCCGTTTACCAGCACCCGCGCCGGATTTTCTTTCTTGAACAGCTGCCGCTCGCCGGCACCAACAAGATTGACCGCGAGAAACTTCGCAGCATCGTCGCGGGTAGCAGTGCTGAGAAGAATTCATCAGCAGCCTGATAATTTATAGGTTGCACCCAGTCACCCAGTAGTCTTCAATCCTGAATCGAACCGGAGCCCGTAATGACCGACACCAAACCTTCCCTCGAACAACTGCAGAAGCTGATCACCCGCGGCCCTTTCAACCAATGGCTCAACTTCACCTTCCTCAAGGCCGACGATGACGGCATCGAAGTCAAAGCGACCTGGCGTGAGGAATGGGTGGTCAACCCCGAGCGCAAATACACCCACGGCGGCATCCTCGCAGCAATTGTTGACGTTGTTGCCGACTACGCCATCGCCGCCCAGCTGGGCCGTCCGGTACCGACTATCGACATCCGCGTCGATTATCACAAGGCCGCGATGCCCGGTGATCTGACTGCGAAGGGCCGCGTCGTGCGCAGCGGCAGCCAGTATTCAACGGCGGAAGCATATGTCTACGACAAAGACGGCGCGCTGGTCGCCAGCGGCCGCGGCACCTATTTCACCGCGCCGCCGAAGTAATATCCGGTAATGCCTGAAGTCCTCGAAAGCCGGATCCACTCCCGCGGCACTGCCCGCATGCTCCGGCTCGACCTGCTGTTGCAGCGGGTCGCCCTGATCGGCAGCATTCTCGGCGTATGGTGGGTGCTGGCACTCGGCGTGCCGCACTACATCCTGCCCGGCCCCGTACGGGTTTGGAATTCCCTGTTGCAGATTTCCGCCAATGGCGATCTGTGGAGCAATCTGGGCATCACGCTGGGACGGGTTGCCGCCGGCTTCATTCTGGCGACGGCAATCGGCCTGCCGCTGGGCATTCTGTTCGGCGCCAACCGCCGACTCGGCGAGTTCTTTGAACCGGTGATCCCGGTGATGAATACCGTGTCGTCGGCAATCTGGGCGATTTTCGCGATCATCTGGTTCGGTGTATCGAACGCCACCACGATCTTTGTCGTGTTCATGACCGCGATGCCGCTGATCATCACCAACGTCTGGCAGGGCACGCGCACAGTCAGCGCCGACTTCATTGAGCTGGCCCATGTGCTGCGCATGCCGTCGTGGAAGGTCATGCTCAAGATCTATCTGCCGACCATCCTGCCCTACTTCTTCTCCGGTGCGCGGCTGGCCTTCGGCTTCGGCTGGCGGGTATCGCTGGTCGCTGAAACGCTCGGATCCTCGAGCGGTGTAGGATACCGGTTGCGCCAGGCCGCCGACCTGATCCAGACCGATCAGGTGTTCGCCTGGACCCTTACTTTGGTGGTGATGATGGCCGCGCTCGAAATGGGTGTGCTGCGCCCTCTGGAAGACCACCTGTTCCGCTGGAAAAAGGAAGCTGAAAACCAATGAGCACCCCACGCAGCGACACGCCGCCACGCCGTCTCATCGTCGCCATGACCGGCGCATCGGGCTCGGTCTATGGCATCCGCATCCTTGAACGCCTGCGTGAAATCGGCGGCTGGGAAACCCATCTCGTTGTTTCCGAAGCGGGCGTGCTCAACGCCTTCCAGGAATACGGCATGGACCGCAAAGCGCTGCACAAGCTGGCCGACGTGACTCACAACGTGCGTGACATCGGCGCCACCATCGCCAGCGGATCTTTCATCACCGCCGGCATGGTCATTGCGCCCTGCTCGATGAAAACCCTCGCCGGCGTTGCACATGCCTTCGCCGATAATCTGATCACCCGCGCCGCCGACGTAATCCTGAAGGAACGGCGACGCCTGGTGCTGATCACCCGCGAAACGCCGCTGAACCTAGCGCACATCCGCAACATGGAAATGGTGACGCTGATGGGCGGCGTGATTTTCCCGCCGGTACCGGCCTTTTACAGCGGCGGCAAGACGGTCGATGACCTGGTCAACCATTCCGTCGGCCGTGTGCTTGATCTGTTTGACGTTGAACACAACAGCATTCCGCGCTGGGCAGGCGTCACCGGCCCCGCCGATCTCAAGGAAAAGAAAAAATAATGAAAGAAGCGACGAAACCACTGCCTTACGCCAACGAAACCTTCCGCGGTTTTCTGGATCGCCTGCGTACCGAAAAAGAACTCGTCGACATCAAACAGCCGGTGGACAGCCGTCACATTGCCACGCTGGTCGACCAGGCTGACAAGGCGCTGTTATTCCATAACGTAATCGGCTACAAGATGCCGGTAGTATCGGGAATCATCCGCTCGCAGAAACGCGCCATCATGTCGATGGGTTGCGAGACCTATCCGGAAATCGAATTCCGGCTGGAGCGTGGTATCGAAAAACCGATCCCGCCGCGCTATGTCGAATCCTGCGCCGCCAAACAGGTGATCATGACCGGCAAGGATGTCGACCTGTTCAGCCTGCCGATCCCGATGTTCTCGATCTACGACGGCGGTCCGATGATCACTGCCGGCATCACCATCGCGCGTGACCCTGAATACGGTCTGAACTCCGGCATCTACCGCTTCATGGTCAAGGAAAAGAATCTGACCGGTATCGACATCGTCACGCCCAACAACATGCGGCTCTTTGCACAGCGCGCCTTTGAAGCAGGCAAACCGCTGCCGATCTCCATCTCCATCGGCAACCATCCCTTCGAGAACCTCGGCTCCGGTTTCCGTGCGCCGCTGGGCACTGATGAAATGGGCATCGCCGGCGGCATCCGCGGCTCAGCCATCGAACTCGCACAGTGCGAAACCATCGACCTGCCCTGCATCGCCGACTCTGAAATCGTTCTCGAAGGCGAAATCCTGCCGACCGGCTGGACTCAGCCCGAGGGGCGCTTCGGTGAATTCACGCGACTGATGGGCGGGCTGCACTGGAATCCCGTGGTGCGCATCAACGCCATCACCATGCGCAAGGATGCAATCTATTACGCGCTGCACATGCCCTGGGAAAACACCTGGCTGATGGCGCCGACGCGTTACACCCAGATCCGCCGCGCGTTGAAGACCGCCGGCGTGCAGGTCAAGGACATCAATGTCACGCTCGGCGGCTGCGGCATGTGGCACGCTGTCATCTCGATCAAGAAACAGGCCGGCGAAGGCAAAAACGCCCTTCTCGCCGCGCTGTCGGTGATGGACCTGAAACACGTCGTGGTGGTCGATGACGACATCGATGTGTTCAATGCGATGGACGTCGAATGGGCGATCGCCACCCGCGTGCAGGGCGACAAGGACATCATGATCATCCCCGGCAGCCGCGCAAAGCCCCTGGACCCCAGCCTCGCGGTCATGCCGCCCGGCGTGGTGCCCACCGGCGCCAAGGTCGGTATCGACGCGACGATCTCCGAAGGCATTCCGCGCGAGCGTTTTGAGCGCATTGCCTACGCCTATACCGACCGCGCAAAAATCAATGATTACTACGCCGGCAAGGCCGATACCGTGCAGCAGGCGGCATCCGGTGATTCTGCTGTGACTGAACTCGCGGCAAAAATCGTAGCCGTCATTGAAAAAACGCCGAAGTATTATTCGGAGCTCGCCGAACAGTTCGCCGACTACGATTTCCAGACCGTCGCGCGCACGCTCGGCAAGCTGCACGAAGACGGCACGCTGTGGCAGGATCCGCGCGGCCGCATGTGCCTGCGCAACTCCGCTTTTGCCGCCAAACCGCCGGTCAAAGGCCCGTGACATGAACACGGCCGTTGCAGCCCACGAAGTTCCGACAGATACCGGCGCCATCGCGGTACGCGGCGTCAGCAAGTGGTTCAAGTCGACTGATGGCTCATCGTTGCAGGTGCTGGCCGACATCAACCTGACGATTCCGGCGCGTTCAATCGTCGCCATCCTTGGCGCCTCCGGCTGCGGTAAATCGACGCTACTCAACATCATCTCCGGACTGGTCACACCGGAACAGGGCGAAGTACTGATCAACGGCACACCCTCGCGTCAGTTCAATGACTGGCGTAGTGTCAGTTACATGTTCCAGGAAGACCGCCTGCTGCCCTGGCGCACCGCTCTGCATAACGTCGAATTCGCGCTCGAAGCCGGATCGATGCTGCACTCGGAACGTCAGGCCCGCGCCCGTGAAGCGCTGCGGCTTGTCGGGCTCGAAGCGTTTGCCGATGCCTTTCCCTACCAGCTCTCCGGCGGCATGCGTAGCCGTGTCGCCCTCGCTCGCAGTCTAGTGCTGGAACCCTGCATCCTGCTGATGGATGAGCCGTTCTCCCGCCTGGATGCAATGACACGTGCACAAATGCACGAGGAGTTGCTACGCATTCAGCAGCTGAAACACATGACTATTGTGTTCGTGACGCATGACGTTGAAGAAGCCGTCGTCCTCGCCGATACGGTCGTGGTGATGGCGCCGCGCCCCGGGCGTATCCGCGACCAGGTGCCGATTGCGCTGGCACGGCCACGCGACGCCACAGAAGCCGCCACGGCACAACTGGCGCACCAACTTAAATCATTGATTTAATTATTATTTTTTAAAGGGGTCCCGATGAAACCGACGCAACTGTTCAAGGCCTTTGCCCTCGCCCTGCTGCTCGCCGCTGCGCCGGTACAGGCCCAGAAAATCAAGGTCGGTTACTGGACCAGCGGCTTCAGCCTCGGCTTCGGCGCCGTTATGGAGCAGATGAAAATTGCCGAGAAAGAAGGCCTCGAAGTCGAATGGGTGAAATTCGCCGAGGTCAACGGCCCCACCCGCGCCA
The DNA here is from genome assembly GCA_032358315.1 of Ophiocytium majus. Taxonomy (NCBI): domain Eukaryota; class Xanthophyceae; order Mischococcales; family Ophiocytiaceae; genus Ophiocytium; species Ophiocytium majus. Next base: position 19,046 of record JAULBY010009969.1, read on the forward strand.
TCGTGCCGCAAACCATCGACCTCGCCTTCGGCGCACCGTCGACTGCCTCGATGACCATCGCTGCCGACGGGGTTCCGATCAAAATCGTACTGGCTTCGCAGATTGCCGAAGCGCAGATCGTCGTTCCCGCCGGATCACCGATCAAGAGCATCGCCGACCTCAAAGGCAAAAAGATCGGCATGTCCCCGCCGGGCAGCGCCACCCACGCCATCGCCACCTCCATCCTTCAGGGCGTTTACGACCTGAAACCCACAGACTACAGCGTGGTACCCGGCAACGAAGGCCGTCTCGCCCAGTTCCTGCTGCAAAAGGAAATCGATGCCGCCGTCATCCGGTCGGTGACCATCGCCCAGATGAGCGACGACATCAAGCTGACCTACCTCGGCAGCGTCGTGGATGACTGGAAAAAGCTGACCAAAGTCAATGCCGCGCCGATCCTCGCAGTGACCATCGTACATAGCGACTACGTCGCCAAGAATGCGGAAGCTGTCGCAAAGTTCATCGTCGCCATGCGCAAGACGCTGGAATACGGCTCAAAAAACAAGGACCGTGTTGCCGAAATCCTGCAGAAGGCTGCCAACATGAACGCTATCGATGCCAAAGCCTATGCCGCGCAGTGGGACGGCGCTTATATGGCCAGCTTTGAAACTTCGGATGTCGCTTCACTCAAGCGCATGCAGGAAATCGTCAAAGCTGCCGGCGCAGCGAAAAACGATCCGCCCGAAGCCGCTTTCCTGACCGCGCCGTACCAGCGCGCCAAGCAGATCAAGTAATACGCTGCGCGATGTCGATCCAAAGACTGCATCTGCACATAGAGAACGCGCGCAAGAAGGCGAGCATCTTTCATACCCTGCCCGCGCACTGGGCAGCCGCCTGCACCCGCCATCGCGCACTGGCGCGGCGTATCGATGTCAGCTTCGGCTGGGATGGCGATGTACTGGAAACTGCGCTGACCAATGCCGACCTGCTGATCGGCGTGCCCGCGAACCGCGAAAAACTCGCAGCCCGGGCGCCACGTCTTAAATGGATACACGCCACCTCGGCAGGTATCGACGGTGTGCTGCCGCTGGACTGGCTGCCCCGAGGCATGCTGTTCACCAACAACAGCGGCGCGCACGGACATAAGACCGAGCAGTACATGGTCATGGCCTACAACCTGCTCAACTCGCGCATGCCGGCAATCATGGCCAACCAGCACCAACACCGCTGGGAGGCGCTGTTCTCGCCGAGCATCACCGGCAAAACAGCCGTAATCATCGGCCTTGGTGACCTCGGCGAAGCCGCTGCGCGTGCCGCAAAAAAAATCGGCCTCAAGGTCATAGGCGTGCGACGCAGTGCACAGAAAAACCGTTATGCCGACAGGGTAGTGAGCTACAAACAGCTCGACAAGATGCTGCCGCTGGCCGATTTTGTCGTGCTCGCCGTGCCGCTGACCGTAGAAACGCGCGGCCTGCTCAACGGCAAGCGCATGGACCTGATGAAACCCACTGCCGGCGTGATCAATATTGCACGTGGTCCTGTCGCCGACTATCGCGCACTGGAAACCCGGCTGCGCCGCGGAAAACTCGGCGGCGCCATTCTCGATGTGGTGGATCCCGAACCGTTGCCCGCCGACGCCTCTCTGTGGACCACGCCCAACCTGATCATCACGCCGCATATCTCCTGCGACGACGGTGAACACTACATCGATATTTCACTCGACCTCTGGTTCGAGAATCTGGAACGTTTCCTTTCCGGCAAGCAGCTGAAACGGCGCATTGACCCGAAGCTGGGTTACTGAGCGATGACCGCTGCAGACCGGATCGCCTCGTCACAGCCGCCGTCTGCAGGCAAACTTAATATCGACCACATCGCGCATTTTGTGCCGCATATCGATGCTGCGAGTTCGGCGCTGGAACAGGCCGGCTTCACGCTGACGCCCTTCTCGGCGCAATCGCATCGACTGGAACCGGGTGGTCCGCTGGTACCGGCCGGCAGCGGCAACCGCTGCGTGATGCTGCGTGATGGTTATCTGGAATTCCTCACACCGACTGCCGACACACCGATCGCGAATCAACTGCGCACGGCAATCCAGCGTTACACGGGCGTCCACCTGATCGCCTTCGGCAGTGCCGACGCGGATGCCGACCATGCACGCTTGGATAAAAACGGCTTCACGCCGCTACCGACCGTCGCGCTGCAACGCCAGATCGGCACTGAACAGGGTGAAGAAACCGCACGCTTCTCGGTCGTGCGCGTGCCGCCCGGCACGATGGCCGAAGGCCGCATCCAGTATTGCCAGCAGCACACGCCGAAATGGCTGTGGCAAGCCCGCTGGACCGCACATGCCAATGGCGCGCGCGGCCTCGCTGCGGTAATTATCTGCGTCGCCGATCCTCAGGAAGCCGCGCAGCGTTATGCCCGCTTCACCGGACTGCTCGCGCAACCGGGTAACGATCAGTGGCGCATCAACACCCAGCGCGGCACCCTGCTGTTCGTGACGGCAGAACAGTTGCAACGCTCACTGGGCGTCAGCGCCCCGGCACTACCGTGGATTGCGGGGCATGTGCTGACGACTGATGACCTCATGCTGACCCGCAACCGGCTCAAGGCCGGACACTGCAACAGCCGCGAGCTCGACGCCGCACACCTGTTGCTGGAATTACCCAATGCCTTGGGCGGACTGGTGATTTTCCAGCCGGCCGGCGCAGCACTGCCATCGCTGACATAATTCATAAATACCTGTTTTATTGAGAAAAAATGAAATTCTCGGAAACCGTTGATGTCGTCGTGCTTGGTTTCGGTCTGGGTGGCGGCATCGCCGCGCTGAATGCTGCGCAGGCAGGCGCCAAAACGCTGCTGCTCGAAAAATCCACGGTGCCCGGCGGACTGTCGATCTGCTCTTACGGTGCTGTACGCAGCGCACACGATCCCGAGCAGGCCTTTGCCTATCTGCAGACCACCAATGGCGGACGCACGCCGGATGACGTCGTGCGCGCATTGGCCAACGGCATGTGCGAACTGGAATCTTATGTACGCGAACTGGCCGCCATCAACGATGCCCGAGTCATCACGTCGGTCGAGGAAAACGAAGAGCGTGCGAAAGCCGGCGATCCCTACCGCCGGCAGATCCGCGGCAACTATCCGCTGCCCGGCACCAACACCTTCTATCACACGTCGGTCGTCGACGTGCCCGGCTTTGACGCGCGCAAGGACTATCCCTGGGCCAACGGTGCGCCGAACGGTCCGAAACTGTTCAAGGTGGTTCACGACAACGTCATCGCCGCCGGTGTCGACATCCGCCTCGGTGTCGGTGCGCAGCGACTGATCTCCGATCCGTCGACTCGCGAAGTCATCGGCGTCACCGTGATACAAAACGGCGAGGAACGTCATATCGCCGCGCGCCGGGGCGTGGTCATTGCCACCGGCGGCTTCGAAGGCAATGCCGAAATGAAGGCGCAGTTCCTCGAAACCTATCCCGTATTCAATGCCGCTGCGCGGAACAACAGCGGTGACGGCATCCGCATGGCCCAGGACCTGGGCGCCGCCTTGTGGCATATGTGGCACATCCACGGCGCCTATGGTTTCCGCCATACCGATCCCGCCTATCCCTACGGCATCCGCGCCAAACGCTTCCCCGACTGGTTTCCCGGCGACGCCGACAAGGTCAATCTGAAAATGGCGTGGATCCTGCTCGATCACAGCGGCCAGCGCTTCATGTCCGAATACCAGCCCTACACCCAGGACACCGGTGTGCGTTCGCTGGTACATTTCGATCCGATCACGCAAAAGGCCTCGCGCAACCCGGCCTATCTGATCTGCGATGACATCGGCCGCCAGATGTATCCGCTGGGCAAGGCCACCTCCAACGACGAGGGCCTGCGCTACGACTGGAGCGACAACAATCTGAAGGAAGTCGAAAACGGCATCATCAAACGCGCCGACACACTCGGCGAACTGGCGAAGAAACTGGGATTGGATGCAAGCGCCGTTAAAACCGCCGTCGCGCGCTGGAATGCGCTGTGTGCCGCAGGTAAAGACACTGATTTCGAACGCCCCGCCGGCAGCATGATGCCCATCGTCAAGCCGCCGTTCTACGGATCAACGATGTGGGCAGTGATCTCCAATACCCAGGGCGGCCCGGTACATGATGCGCAGTCGCGCATCATCGACGTCTACGGCAAACCGATTCCTCGGCTCTATGCCTCAGGTGAATGCGGGAGTTCCTTCGGTCACCTCTATCTCTCCGGCGGCAATATTGCCGAATGCGTGGTGACTGGCCGCATTGCCGGACGCGGCGCTGCGGCGCAGAACTAACCGTAAGCTTCGGCTACAGATCGGCCTTGATACCGGCCGTCTTGACGATCTTGGCGTATTTGCCGATATCGGATTTGATCGTAGCGGTGAACTGCTCGGGACTGCCACCGATCGGCTCATAACCCAGCGCGCCAAGGCGCTGAATCACATCGGGCGACTTCAGGCTGGCGGCAATCGCTGTGTTCAGCCGCGTCACCACCGTCTTCGGTATGCCTTCCGGCGCCACCACGCCGAACCACGGTGAAATGTCGTAGCCGGGCAAACCGGATTCCGCGATGGTCGGAATATCCGGTGATGAAACCACCCGCTTTGCACTGGTAACGCCTACGGCGCGCAATTTACCCACCGCCGCATGCGGCTTGATCAGTGACAGGTCGGCAAACATCATGTCAATCTGTCCACTGACAACATCGGTCAGCGCCGGCGCCGTACCTTTGTAAGGCACATGCAGGATGTCGGTTTTTGCCATGGAATTGAACAATTCAGCCGCCAGACTGGACATGCTGCCCATTCCGGAAGAGCCGTAGCTGAGGAAACCCGCTTTTTTAGCGGCAATCGGTATCAGTTCCTTCACCGTCTTTGCCGGCACTGTGGGATTGAGCGCGACGGCGTAAGGCACCAGCGCCACATTGATCACCGGTGTGAAATCACGGATCGGATCGTAAGTCAGTTTTTCATAAAGACTGGGAGCAACTGCGAGATTGCTGGTGCCCCCCATGGCGATGCCATAACCGTCCTTGGGCAGTCGTGCGGCAGCTTCAAGGCCGATTGTGCCACCCGCGCCGCCGCGGTTTTCCACGATGACCTGCTGGCCCCACTGCTCGGTCAGCTTTTGTCCGACCAGACGGCCAAGAATGTCATTGGGGCCGCCGGGGGCGAAAGGCACGATCAGCTTCATCGGTCTGCTCGGAAATGGCTGGTTCTGTGCTTGGGCGAGGCTGTTGGAAGCCTGCAGCATGATTGAAATACCCAGACAGAACGAAGGTGCAAAAGATTTCATGAAATACCTCTGATTAAAATTTTCATCAGTATAAAAGCAAGCATCGTGCCCATCCATCGTGCAAGCTGACCGAGATGAAACGGAGAAAGTGCATTCACATCGTGCATGCACTCCCGAAACCGCCCTAAGAGGGTGCAGTTCCTGACAGTTCCGTTGTACAGGACAACAGCGTCAGCAACGCGGCTCGAGGTTACGATGTGCCGTCCAGACATACCACAAACCAATGGCCGCCGGCACCGATAGCAGCGCAAAGGTCAGCGTGTAATCACCGGTCAGCAGGAATACATTGGCGCAGGCAATCGGGCCGATGGCCTTACCGGTGTTGACATAAACCAGCGCCCCGCCGGTGAGCGGACTGATCTGCTCTCGCGGTGCGATGCGTGCGATCTCAGCGAGGAAGGCACCGTTCCAACCACTGGCGGTGGAGCCCATCACAAAAAACAGCGCGCATGCCCCCGCCATCGGCCACTCCGGCGTCAATGCAATGCACAGCAGCGAAGAAGCCACCATCACCACACCGAGGATCACCATTGACGCAAAGGCATTCCCCAGACGATCCGCCATCCAGCCCCAGAAAATGCGCCCGGCCACACCGCCGACCTGCGCTGCCGTCAGCACAAATCCCGCGGCAATCAGATCCCAACCAAGCGCTTCATTGAACAGGATCACAGTGAACGTGGATATGCCGAACTGCACAACGACAAAACAACCACCGCTGATCGACAGTCCGCGCAAGGCGGGATGACGCCAGATCGCCACGACGCCACTGAAGGGATTGCCGCCGATGGGCGCCTTGGGGTCACGGTCGACATCCCAATAAGGACGCGCACGCCCCATGATCAGTACCAGAACGAACAACACCATTGAATTACAGGC
>JAULBY010009980.1:0-25176 GCA_032358315.1 Ophiocytium majus
GGCAACAGACCGATCTGCGGGGGGCGTGTGCCGGCAGTGATCTCTGGCACGCGGCCTGGGGGGTGGGGCGCGGGGACGGGCACTTCCATGGCGTCATGCTCGGCTGCGATGGCGGCGGCACGACCCCAGGGGGGGAAGGGCGGGGGCATGCCCCTTCTCCCGTGCTATGCGTCCGCGCACAGCAATGTGGGGGTTGAAGTTGTTGTTGAAGTTGCATCATGGGTTGAAGTTGAAGTTGGTGCATCGTGGGACGGCGGCGCGGTCGACGCCGCGGCGCTGCTGGAGCTGCGCGCAGCAGAGGAGGGGGGGCGGGTGGGGGTGTTGGGGGGGGAGGGGGGGGTCAGCAGTGCGTGACGGTAATGTGGGTGGGCGCAGCTGCAGCTGCAGTGCCAGCTAGCTAGCTGCTGCGCACCCGAGCGGGAGGCAACTGTTGAAATATCCCGCGGGGCAGCCACCAAGTGTAAGCCGACCGCCAAGCTGACGCCTGTCGCAGCAGCCAGTGTGCTTTTTTGACGGGGGTGGTGCGGCAACGGCAGGCACGGCTGTGCACACAGCGAGCCAGCCGGCGCCGTGCGGTCAGGCAGCTGGACCCCCAGCGTCGTCCGAAGCGCGCATGGCATGGTGTGCCAGGCGCTGGTGCTTGCGAGCAGCAGGCACTGCCCAGTCTGAGGTGCCCGCGGCGGCACGGCACTTACGCCTACGCGGCAAATCACACTTTACGGCAATGCGCTGAGTGGCAGGACCCTCCTCCGCCGCTGCTGCGCACCCGACTACGCTGTCAACGGTTCCGGCACCTGCAGTCCGCAGTGGCGACCGCACACGCCGTGGCGCGCGCCAACACACGCGCCGGGCACACACACACACAAAGGCAGTGGCGACCACACACGCCGCGGCACGCGCGCCCACACGCACGCCCGGGCACTCACAGGCATGGTGACAGAGGGCTTGTGGGGGGAGGGCGGGGGGGGGGACGCACCTGTGCTCCTTGGCGAAGAAGGCGCGTAATGGGCTGTTGGCGGGTGAGATGGTGGGGGAGAGGTTGAGCGGCGATGGCACCTGGCTGCCGTCGCCGCCCGAGAGGGTCGACTCTCCGCCGGGAGATGAGGGGAGCGGCAGCTGGCCCAGCCGGCGTGCCTGTGGTTGGTGCGGAAATACGTTTTTGGCAAAGGGGGGGGGGGGGGGGGCGCTGGTCAGCGGTGGCGCCGTGTTCAGGGGCATTGCGTGTTTGACACAGCATGTGTGTTCATGGACGGCTGGGCTGCTGCTGGCTGTAGCACCCGGGGTGGACACGCACAACCGCGCCATTTTCATGGACGCTGTTTCACACCGCCACACGTGTTCATGAACACCTGAGTTGCTGCCCAAAGTTGCACGCGCACGCGCCTGCACGGCAGGCGCAGCATTGGCAGCAGCAGTGCTGCTCACCAGCAGCAGCGGTGCTGCTCAGCAGCAGCGCTGCTCAGCAGCAGAAGCGCTCAGCAGCAGCGGTGTTGCTCAGCAGCAGCAGCGCTCAGCAGCGGCACCAGCGGTGTTGCTCAGCAGCAGCAGCGCTCAGCAGCGGCACCAGCGGTGCTGCTCAGCAGCAGCAGCAGAATTGCTGCTCGGCGGCCCCACTCACCAACGCGTTCCCGGGGTGAATGAACTGGTCGCGCACCGCGCACACGCTGGGCGTCGTGGGCGCGTCCGGCGGCTGGCGGAAGCCGTGCGGCAGCAGCTTCTTGGCGCGTTGGCTCATGGACAGCGCCTGGTGTGCCAGCACGCCGCCGCCGCCGCCGCCGCCGCCTCCGCCACCGGCGAGCACCGCTCCTCCTTCAGGCAGGCGCAGAGGGGAAGCGATGGCGCAGGCGCAGGGGGCGCCGGCGCTGCTGCTGGTGCTGAGCACAGGGGCTCAGTGCGCCACGGCAGCGTGCGAGCGGCCGACGGCGGCGGCGGAGGGGGGCTGCTGAGCATGACGGCGCCCATTGCACCCATTCTGGAGTCGCCCCGGGAGTCCTATCAGCGGAAGACTGTGGCGGCGGCGGCGGCGACCGCTGCGGCGGCCGCCGCGTCATCACCGCCGAGGAAGCAGAGCGCTGCTGCGTTGGCTGCGTCTGCGCCGCGGCGCGCCAGCTTCAAGGCCCCACCGGCGGCTGCGGCAGCTGGGGAGGGTGGCGGGGTGGTGACGGAGGGGATGGCGGGTTCGCCCACGGGGGTCACGCACAGGCGCAACAGCATACGCCCTGGGGCGATAGGGGCGGCGATGGCGGGGCTGCAGCAGCAGGAGGCCGGTGGCGCGGCGGGAGGCGGCGGTGACTTGGCGGACGCCGCGTCGCTGCACTTCCAGCCTCAGCAGCACCCGCTGGGCAGCACCGCACCGCCGTCGGGCGCCAGCAGCCGCCGCCTCAGGCTGTCTTCCGCAGGCAGCGAAGGCGCCTCGGTGCGAGGCAGGGGGTCCAGCTCTAGCATTCTCGCCGTTGCCACCGCCGCAGCCGCCAACCCCGGCGGGTTGGAGTCGCCGCTGGCTTCCACATCGCCGCCATCAGGTTTAGGCTCGCCGATGCTGGCGACGGGCGCTTCGTACCGCATCGGCGCAACCGTCACCACGGGGCGGCGCGGGTCCGTCCATCGGTAACGCTCCGCATCCCGAAGAGCTTTCCTCTGATACAACGTTCTGAACCTGACTTTCGCATCAGCGCGACTGGGCGGCGTGCATGCATGCGTCCACCGGGTGGTGGCGACTCTCCATCTTCCACAGAACTATCCTCGGATCCAAGAACGTTCCGCAACTGCCCTGACTGCGACTGTCCCCAGCGCCTGTTTCCCTGGACTTTACCTCACTGCGAGTGTGCATCCCCCCCTGCCGGGCGACGGCGGCGGCGGCGGCTGTGGCATATTTTGCCTCGAGCTGCTGCTGGTCGCCGGTGCCCGATGGTCGCGTTTTGTCCTCAGAGAGGGGTGGTGGGCTAGCGCAGCACCAGCAGCAGCACTTCAACTTGAAGTTGGCAGCAGCCCGGCGCCAGTGCTTGCGGCCATTGCGCATGGCACCGGCTGTGGCGTCAGTGTGAGTAGCACTACGCCACGTCTCTTGCACCAGGCGGTAGCTGCCTGCTGTTTGGCCGCACGCCCTGGTGCTGCCGGCGCTGCTGCTGCTTTCTGCTGGCCACACCCCCTCACCACTTAAAGTTTGTGCACCACCTCGTGCAACCACCACGCAGTAATAGTAGTGCCACTCCAACAATCGCTCACATCCCCTGCTGTATAGCCCGCTTGTTAATGGAATACCATGGTACACCTTTGCTATGCAAGCCTCAGGAAGACTTGCGCCTGGCCACTGCTGCTGCTGCGCCTGCTGCCCGCATGTGCACACCATGAACGCTGCAGGCTGACATGCTGCAATGCATGCCTGGGGCTTGCTTGTGCACACGCACGGTACCCGCCGTGCGCTACGATCTTTGCTACTGCCCACCCATGCAAGTATCGGCAGGGTGCATGCGTGCTGATAGCTGCATTGGTTGAGGTGCTGGCAAGTGTGACATTGCATACGCAGTAAATTTTCAACACAGCAACTCATCACAGCAGCCGCTGCAGCCACAGGCAAAGAGGCATTTATAAGACCCGCACACTGTAGCAGTACTTCAAAGTACTTCTGAAGTACAGGTACGTATGCATGTACCACAGTAGTGGTACAATTTAAACACATGCCTTCAATCAAGCAGAGCGCATGATAATACATGCTGTCTGGTGCCTTGCACCCTTTCACCCATTCCACTCTCCCCCCAACCCACTGCCCCTTCATGCCGAACACAGCACCAGCAGCACCACCAGCAGCACCACCAGCAGCAGTAGCAGCAGCAGCAGCACCCACATCACAACCTCCAGTCACACACGCATCCATTGCACGTGCAGCAGCAGCAGCACCGCACCAGCTAGCGCCGACTCTTCTTCTTCCCCCCCCCCTTCCTGTCCATCGCCTCTCCCAGCCTGCTCCTGGGCTTCTTCCCCTCCGTCCCCTCCACCTCCTCATCGCTCCCTCCAAAGTCCTCATACCCAGTCCCCTCAGGAAACACATCATACGCACCGCTCCCCAGCGCATGTCCGCCCCTCCCCCCCCTCCCTTCCCCCCCAAACACATCCCGCCGTATCTTCCCCCCCTCATCAACCGGCGGCGGCGGCGGCCCACTGCCCCCCGCCGCACGAGCCGCCGCTGCCTTGATGCTGCGCGCTACCTCTTCCCGGCTCGGCGCAGCCACGGCGCCGCTTTCACCATCCTCCTCAACAGCGCCGCCGCCGGCACGCAGCCCGCTGAACACGCTGCCCCAGCGGGTGGCCCTGCGGCGGGGGGCCGACGACGGCGGCAGCGGCGGCGGCGGCGGCTGGTCGTCCGGAGGCAGCGGCGGCTGCCACTCCGCAGCCGGCAGTGGCGGCGGGGGCGGCGGCGGGAGGTCGCTGTCGCCGCCGGGAATGGTGTGCGGGTGGCCGCCGCCGCCGGCGCGGGCGCGGGGAGCAATGTCCGCGAAAATATCGACGACGTCTGTCGCTTTTTTCGACGGTTTTGTGGAGGGTTCGCCGCTGATGCTTCCCTCGCGCTCGCGCGGGCGCTTCTTGCGCTTGCCGGGCCGCCCAAACACGCGAAACGCCATGAGATTTTTCGACAGCTTCGACAGCCACGCGTCGTCGACGACGTAGTTTACGCGCGCGTCCACGTCCTCGTCGTCCATTCCCAGGGCGGCAACATCGGCGTTGCTGCGCGCGAGAACTGTGGGCACATCCGCACCTTCCTCCGTCACGTCAAACTCGAACACGAGGCGGCGGAAGTCGGGGGGTTGGGGGGCGGTCACGGTTGTGAGAGCGGCATAGAGGGCGCGGCCGGCGTGGGTGTGGATGGTGGGGACGCCGGAGGCGGTGGCTTCTTGGGGTTGGACGGTGCCGGCTTGTGCCGCGAGGGCGTCTTGGGCGGCGCGCTCCTGTGTGAGGGTGCGCCAGGCCGTGTGTGCACAGAGGGGGGGATGTTAGTACCGGGTACATACTACTAGTAGTAATATACATTAGTACACTGGTAGTTTTGTTTTGTGTGCGCTTGCGACTGTGCCGTGAGGGCGTCGTGGGCGGCGCGCTCCTGTGTGGGCGCGCACCAGGACATGTGTGTGTGCACACAGTGTGTATGTTAGTACATACTACTAGTAGTAATAGGTACTGGTGGTTTTGTTTGTTTGCGCTTGCAACTGTGCCGCGAGGGCGTCGTGGGCGGCCGCTCCTGCGTGGGCGTGCACCAGGGCGTGTGTGCACACAGAGGGGGATGTTGGTGCATGTCACATGTGTGGTACTGCGGAAGTAAACAGAACTACAATTAGTAAATGAATATAATACTTCTGAAGTACTACTGTAGTATACAAATATAACGTATTTGCGCTTGTGGGCGTGCATGTCATGACATGTCGTACAAGCCAGCACGCCACTGGTGGCCATGGCAAATGCATGTCAGTTTATACATGTGGACACAGAAGGGCTAGTGGGCAGGCCTGAGCCGCCGGCAGGCTAGGGCTCGACCTGCCAGGCAATACATTTGTTTCTTTGCGCTTATGGGCATGCAAGGGTCCATGCCACACACCGCAAATGGCACATGCGCGGCAGCACAAACGCATACATGTGCTGTACACGCACTCACCACTCTGGCAGGCTGCGCAAGTACTAGAGTACTACCTTGTATACTTGGTGCCACGTGAGCAAGAGGGCGTCAAATGCGTGCCAGCACGCTCATGCACCATATTCCACTAGAGCGGTTAGTACACACACGGGCAGTTGTAGTTGCACATGCACATACTTGGAGATTTCGTCGTATGTACAGGTACTTCTTTGTACTCTGCCTTCTGCCCGGGCCGCGGAGAGCCCTGTGCACATGGTGTACGGCTGACGCAGCATGTACGTCAGTGCACCCCATGCCATATTGCGGCCTAGCACACCGCTACTGCACGCCACCAGAGCGCCGGGCCCACTGCCTACACCAGAGGCAGGTTCAAGGCTGCCCAGCAGTACACACCAGTCATTCATGTGGACTCTGCAGTGCCCACACATTGCCGGCTCGCCTGTGGCTGCAGGGTGCTGCCAGGACAGCTGCTGCTGGTGCCGCCGCGTGGGATTCATTCATTAGTCCACCATGATTATGATCATCACTCAGCGCACATACATGTGCCAGGCGTTTACTTATGACATGGGGAGGGAAAGCAGCAGGCGGGCACTGCCGCAAGTGCTGCTGCCAATGCTGCTGCTACCCTCCCTCAAATTTGTGGGTGGCGTGTATGGCCCAACATATCGGAGGCATGAAACAGTGCAGCCAGTGGGCGTGTGCTAAAGTTCAAGAGCATGGGGTAAAGGCGCTGCTGAGGTTGAAGTTAAAACTTCAAAGTTGAAGTTTCAAGCAGCAGTGCGTTGTGTGCCTGGTGCGGCTGCAGTTGCCCCCCTGCTAGTTGTGCTGCTGCTGCAGCTATATGGCAGAGCAACCCTGTGCACAACTGTGAGATAGAGTAGGTGACGGGCCTATAAAATGGTGGCTCTTTGTCGTGCTTGCACTTGATTTTTCCCAGCATCATAAATCACACTCGCAAGAGACTATGGGTCATCCAGGCACACCCACAAGTATATCCACCAAATGTGGTGTGCAACGGTGTGTAAAAGGTGCGCAAAATGTGCGCATCACTCCTTTGTTTGTCAGCAAACCCCTTTACGCAAGCACTCGAAGAACACACTTGAAAAAACCTCAACAGCATATACTTCAAGCGGTTTAAGTTAACGCCAGTCTAACCTCCTCGTGCTTCCTCCGCGCCTCCTCTTTGACCTTGAGCAGCAGGGCATAGTCCAGGCCCTTCACCAAGTGGGTGTGCTTCAGGTCACCACCCAGGTACTTGCTCTTCTCCGCGTCCACCTCCACCATCTTTTCGATCTCGCCATCGTAGTCAGGGTTGATGCCAGTGCGCCGCTCCTTAGCTCGGTCTCTGTACCTGCCCTCCTCCGTCTCGCTGTAGGGTATGAACTTGCCCTTTCTCCACACGCCCTTGGGCTTCGCCTTCTTGCCCGCCGCCCCAGCTGCGCCATCGCCATCCGCCGCTGCTGCTCCTGCCGAGCCTGCTGCCGCGCCGTCCCTCTTGTCGTCGTCACTCCCCGCCTCCCCTTCGCTGTCGCTGCCCGCTGGCCCGCCCGCCCTCCCACGCTTCTTGAACTTGGCCCTGTCTGTCTCGCTGAGGATGAGCTTTTTGATGGACTCTATCTGGCTGCGGTCGCGGCCCTTGTAGAGATCTGAAGGGGGAGACGGAGACTCCATGGTGGCGGGATGGCGATGGTGCGGCGGTGCTGGCAACGCACGACTTACTCTTTGGGTTGTTGCTGTTGGGCAAATCTGGGTGGCGATGCTGCTGCTGCGGCTTGACCAGACAAACCTGCTTGCAGCGGCAGCTAGCGCTGCGCACTGCAGTGGAGGCTGCCGCTGCTGCCACCGACCGCCAGTGCACACGCACGCCCCTGCGCAGCCTGCTATACGCACACGCGCTGTGTGCGATCCAGCTCGCGATCGCCGGAAAAAGCAAAGCGTTTTCCTGCTCAGCAGTAGCTGGCAAGGAAATATGCGCCATTTTCGTCAGAGTCGTCAATGTACATATATGCAAGCAAGAGAGCAACACAAGGCAACCCCACACCACACAAGCCAGAGAGCAGCGAGACCAGCGCCACGACGCCACCTCCTCTCACCCCCCTGTCCCCTGGGCCAGCAGCGAGGCAGCCGCCTGCCCCACCTGAGTGCCCCCCAGCGCGCATGATAGACGACCACCCCGCCCCCTCGAGGTTCAGCTGCAGCATCATTGAGCCACACGCCCATTGCAAGCTCCCTCCTACCCACCGCCACCACCTGCCCCCTAGGGCACCGCTGCAACAGCAATCATGGCTCAGCTCATCAACATCTCCGGCCGCGACGCCATCGATGACCCGGAGTACCGGTGAGTTCTGCCACCGCCACCCCCACCGTTTTCCTCCACGGAAGGCACCACCGGCAACCACCCAGGCTTGCCAGTGTTTCTGCCCCACTTTCAAAACCACAAAACGAGCCCGCTCTGATGTGACGGCTAGTGACGCTTCCACTCCGCCACCGAACAGGGGTTGTGGCGGTGGCCAGGGGCCATTGCACCCGCCCTCCGCTTCCCCCGCACCCGCCCACTTTTTGTCCGACGACACAACAGCACACACCCCCATGAGCATTGCAAGGCTTTCAAAATCTGTCGACTCATTCCCGCTGCATGCTGCCGCCATGCCCCACCCCCCTGCAGGTACAAGATGCCTCGCCTCATGGGCAAGGTCGAGGGGCGCGGCAACGGCATCAAGACGGCGCTTGTTAACATGAGGGACGTGGCCAACGCGCTGCACCGCCAGCCGGACGAGGTCACCAAATTCTTTGGCTGCGAGCTGGGCGCCCAGACCAACTGGGTCGACGCCACGGACAAGTCCATTGTGAACGGGGCGCACACCGACATGGTGCTGCAGCAGCTCCTCCACAAGTACATCGACATCTTCGTGCTGTGCCCCAACTGCCGCCTGCCCGAGTCCCACTACAAGATCAGGAAGGGCATGATCCTGCACAACTGCCTGGCCTGCGGGGCGAGGGAGCCCGCGGACATGTCCCACAAGCTGGTGACGTACATCCTCAACCAGCACAAGAAGGACAAGGACAAGAAGGCAAAGGACAGCAAGGTGAGGAGAAGCTCAGCCTGTGCCGCTGCTGAATCTGTTTGGCGGTGCCTCAGTGCGATGTTGCTGGTCGGCTGCTGCAGCATGTGGGGCTGCTGTTGCTCGCACGAAAAGCACTAGTAGTTGCTGCTGCCCCAATTGTGTGCGTGTTAAATAAAGTACATGGACGTGCTGATCCTGCATGCGTGCTCCACTGCGTACCCGCGGCATCCCAGCGATGCCACGCCACTGTAGCCATGCTAGCTCGCGCGCAATATCGTCAACAATGATGGTGTGGCGATCACAGTTACCCCAGCTCCTGTGTCTGACTTCCCACGGCCTGACTGTTAGCGTCAGTTGCCGGTTGGGCTGCATCCATGGCTCACGCGCATATAATATGTGCGCACGTATGCTTAGTAGCTGGTTGGGCTGCATCAATGGCTTACACACATTTAATGCATGAGCACACACGCTGCATCAATGGCTTCCGCGCATTCAATACATGTGCACGCACGCTGCGTAGGCGGCGCGCAAGGCCAAGGAGGCCAACGGCGACGCGGCCGGCGACGACAAGAAGGACAAGAAGAAGAAGGAGAAGAAGGAAAAGAAGGACAAGAAAGACAAGAAGCCCAAGAAAGACAAGGCCGACAAGTCCGAGGACGGCGCCTCTGCCGGCTCGGACGACGGCGCTCCCGCCGGCGGCGACGACCACAGCGGCAGCGGCGACGGACCCGAGGACTCTGAGAGCGACGAGGAGTTTGAGGCGGCGGCGACGCTCGACAACCTGGAGGTGGACGACGCGGGCGCGTTTGACAACTGCGTGGCGAGCATCAAGCGCCACATGGACGACGACATGGCCCCCGAGGGCCTCGCTGAGGAGCTGCGCACCGCCCAGACGTTCAGCGCCTTCCCCGTGCACTACCGCATCCACCTGTTTGTGGCGGCGGCGTTCGGCGGCGCCGCGGCCGTGACGGAGGCCACCATCGACAAGCTCGTGCCCGTGTTCAAGCTGCTCGTGCACAGCCCGGACGACCAGCGCCACGTCATCGGCGCCTTTGAGCTGCTGTGCGCGACCCGCAACCCTGCGCTGCGCCCATACTTCCCCGTCATGCTCAAGTTCCTGTACGACGCGGACGTGTTGGAGGAGGCGGCGGTGCTGGCGTGGGGCGGCGAGGGCGGGCGCAGCGATGAGTTCACGGCGCCCGGCGTTAGCGATGAGGTGGTGGAGGACCTGGCCAAGAGGGCGCAGCCGTTCCTCACGTGGCTGCAGGAGGCCGAGGAGGACGGCTCCGATGATGAGGACGAGGAGTAGGGGGGGGGGTGCTGTGCTCAGCAGAAAGCTGTGCTCAGCAGCCAAAAGCTGTTGCAGTACGGCAACAGTCCCCTCAGGTGCTGCGGCGGGCGGGGTCGCGGGTGAGTGCGGCGGTGTGGCGGCGTGCTCAGCAGCAGCGGTTCGGCGGCGGCGGCGGCAGCACCGACAGGCACTCTCCAGATGGGTTTTCTTTTTCCTTCTTCACTTCTTGACGAGGTGCCTGGCACCACGGCGCCATGTCACCACTGGCCGCAACAGCAGCAGCTGCAGGCGGGCAGTTCTTGTTCCGGTTCCGGGCGCGATTCATCAAAGGGCTGTGGAGTTGTTTCGGCCGCACCAGGGCTGCTCAGCGCCACAGTGCTCAGCAGCAGCGGTGCTCAGCAGCTGTGTGGGCACGCCAGCCCACGCGCACATGTCCTCTCACTTTGCGGTTGTGTTTGCGGGTCGCTTCACTTGCAGTGGCCGCGGGCGGTCCAGCAGGCTAGGGTGGTGTGTGTGGTGCTGGCGAATGGAGGCGCAGCAGCAGCAGTGCTCAGCAGCTATGGTGTCGGTCGGTGGTGGGAGGGAGTTACGCGGTCGTGTGGGGGTTTGGGCATCTTTGTAGGTGAGGCAGCGGGCGGTGGCGGCAGTTGTGGTGGCCCCGCCCAGTCAGCCTCTGCAAGTAGCAAATGGCACCACATGCATGTTGTTTTGTTCGCCAGTGGCTCGTTTATAAACCGTTTTTTTTGTTGCTGCTGCTGTGGGTTTTGTGGCATTGTGGTATTGCTGCTTTATGCGCGCAGCATGTGCGGCTGTTGCGAGCATACCATGCCAGGTGCATGTTTGAGTTCTAACGCAGCAGTTCGCACAGTCATCAGCAGCAAAAGCCAGCCGGTGTTTGGTGAGTGGTGGCAGGCAACGATGATGCCTGGGCTTACAGCAAGGCTGCATTTTCCCTTGCTGTTTTCACAGTGTCACATGCGGTACTGCAACCTACTAGCATATATCGGGGACCTAGAGTTTATCGCTCCTAGATGAGTGTCCATATTGGGCTTCCGCGCCCTAAGCGGAGATCCAATAAAAGTGCGGTACTTTGAAGTAATATTGCATACCTGTGCAGGAGCGTCCCACCACAGTAGGACCTTGCTATCAGCGCGCAGCAAGTATCACTACTGTGTCAAGGTGGTGAGCGCCCTGCTCGGTCAGGCGCTCTTGCAGGTCAAGCTCTAGCCTGCGGGCCACTCTCAGGTCTGCCTGCTTGATGCACTTATTGTTGTTGGCTGTGTGAACTTTGAAGCTGAGAGTACAATCACATGCCTACATGGGGCCGAGCATGATCATGGCGTCATGCCAGCAGTGCCATGGCACGCATGACTTGGGTTCGTGCACGCCCACAAGTGCTTAGCACCACAGCTACTAATTCAAGTAGAAACTCAGTCTGAAACTGGTTTGGAGTAGTGCTTGTGGGCATGCAAGAGCCCAGCAAATGCAGCCTGCACAATCAGACATGTGGCCCGTTCCAGACACATGTGAACACTCATACAGTATACTGTAGCTATGCGGCAAGTCACTTGGCAAGTGGAATCAGTGCTCGTTGCGATAGCACCATGTGCGTGATAAGCTCGTGCTACGCATGTATGCAACATGTGTGTGGGGGGGGGATGTGGACAGGCACACCACTCTCGTTGTTTCAGAGCAAGTTGCCCACAGCACACCAGCCTGCTAAGCACCAGCAAGCGTGCTGCGCTGCACACGGCAGCGGCAGCACTTGGTCATGAGCTCACTTGTGGCATGCATCAGCAGTTGTTGCAGCAGCCGCGCTGCCGGCAACAGCAAAACGGCGACCCGTGGCACACCAGCAGCAAAGGAAGCCACAGGTACGAGGCGGCGGTACCTGAGGCGGCGGCACAGCAATCGGCGCCGGCGCGATCACTTCGGCCGCTCGGAAGCAGGCCGCCCTCGGCGGACGGCCCTAGTCGAGCGCGCTGCTGCAAGCTGTTGCTGCTGTCGCTGCCGCTACCACTGCTGCTACCGGCAATGCCGATGCCATCGACTCCTCACCATGGCCATCAGCTGCCGCGCTCTCTCGGCCGCCTCGTGTCAGCGCTAAAAGTTGCGCAAGTTGCGCGGCCAGTTTTCGTTCCGCGGTTCCGCGCACCGTTCGGCCGCCGCTCCGCACGTTCGCCTGCGTCAGGCAGAGGCACTCACACATCCCCAGAGGTGGCACCACGGCAACAGCAGCGGCAGCGGCAACGGCAGCGGCACGGCACACTCAGCGACAGGAGCAGCAGCAACAGAAATCGGAGTCGGAGTGACGAGTGCGGCAGCAGCGAAAAATCTACTGGAGACCACACGTGCACACGTCCTCCTTGAACTTGCCGGGCACAGGTGAGAGCAGCCAGCCTGCAACGTAGCCCAACTTGTGATCACGTCTGGCCGCACAGAGCAGCACCTCTGCGCACCAGGCCTTGGTCTCAGCTGCAGTGAGCGCTGGCGCTTGTACTGTATTAGGTGTGCATTGCGTAGCGGAGTTGTACTTCGGCTGTCTGCATCTGCAAAGAAGCGATTGAATCTAGTCCAGGCGCCTACGCCGCGCTGCAGCAGCGGCGGCAGCAGCAGTATCTGCTGAACAGGCAGCCACAGGCGTGGTAGCGGCGCCCGCACATCGCCTCCAATTTACAGCAGGTGCCGCCTGTTGAACGCCACTCTGGCCCTGTTCGGGAACCTTGACTAGCACGGTTATGTAGTTGGCAACGCCCGGTACGACGGGTGATGCTAACCTGCTTTTTTTGCTGTGCGGTACTCCTGTGCAGACCAAAAGCAGCACTGGCAACTACCACCCGACATGGAAGCCCACACTACCGACTCTTGGCTAGGCGTGACAACGGTTGTGGCAGCGGGGGCGCTGGCGGCGTGCTCCCACGTTTTGCTGACCGTGGCGCTTGAGCGCAGCAGCGCAGCGCTTTACCTCAACAACTTCAAAACACCCAACTTCAATTTCAACATTGCGGCAGCAGCTGGCGAGGTGTTGCTGCCATCCGCGCGCTGGCAGCCACACGACCAGCCACCTCTGCAACAGCAACAGCAGCCGATGCCACATGCGAAGGAGAGCCAGCACCAACGGGACACTCGCCACAGGGTGCGTTTCGCGGATGCAGAAGGCCTGTCTCTGGCGCAATACTTCTTCATACCCAACAGGAGCGACAGCACCCTTGTACAGAGCGTAAGCATGTGGCAGTAGCACGGTGCTCAGCAGCAGGTGGCGCCAGTGCAGTGCTCAGCAGCAGCTGCTGCTGCCGCCGGGGTTGCTGCTGGATGCGCCAGTAGCAGCCCGGGTTGCTGTAATTTGAGCAGCACGCGGCATAGATGTGTACTCAAGTGTGTGTGTGCAGCGCACATTTCTTGCCAACATTTTCCAGCGCAAGACTTGACGAGCAAGAGTGTGGTGTTTGTGTGTCCGAGGGGGGGCAGGGTGGCGTCCACCTGCTGTGGCCAGCACAGCTGCGCCGCCGAACCTCCTGTTTGTGTACTCTTTTCTGTACAGGACACCGCCAACGCATGCAAACTGCAGCATATCCTGGCAGACAGGGCTCTGAAGGTCTGGTGTGGTGTTGCTAGAGCCCGGTTGGTGCACCGGCCAGCAAGCGCAGCACAGGGAAGCTGCATGGTGCGGGGGCAAAAACAATTATTTCGTCGTTTCAGGTTTTGGCGGTGCATATAGATTTGCCTCCCCCCCTTGTTGTGCGCCACCAGCACAGCAAGCGTTGTCCATTTGGCACCCGCAACGGCGGCTGTGATGCACCCCGAGTCCTCCTTAGGTTGGGATGTTAACACATGTTTATTGTTTGGAGTCGTTTTTCGTGTGGAGGCTGTCCTGCCGCTTTTTGCTGCTGCCAGGCCACTGCTGGTGCCATGCTGCTGATCCTGCTACTGAACTTGGTGTATTCTGACGTGTCGCTGGTGGTGCCAGCAGCGTGTTGCTTGTGCTTACTGCTGAGCACTGCCGACACTTGAGCACCGGCACCTGTTCCCCTAGGCTCGCTGCTGCTGCTGCGCCTGTTGCTGAAATAGCGTACGTGTGTCTACCTGCCGCCTGTCAGGGATGGTGATGGTGTCAATTACTAGGGCACAGCAAAATGGAGCAGCTCTGCTGCTGACTATCTAACGTGCAGTTGAACTTTGGTCCTGAAGTTGAAGTAGAGGGTCGTGTGTCGGCTGAGAGTTTGGGCAAAACGCGCAAGGCTTGTGCTTGCTGAGCACTATTCACATTGTGTTTATGCTGGCACGATATTGCGATCTGGAGTTATAGGATGTCTCTATAGGTGAGTTCACCGCGGTGTGTACACGTGTTACGTACGCCCCCCCCCGCGGGGGCGTACTGCCATCATCATCTGACTTAGGGTCAACTGCTGAGCACTGGACGTCTTAATGAATGAAACGGTGACGCGCCCCGAAACCGTCGCGCGTCAAAAATGTGGAATGGACGCAGCAGCCGCCAGCGCAGCGCACAGCGCCCCCCATAGTGGTTCTACCGGCAGTGGAGGGGCGCCAGGGCTTGTGGTGTCGTATTGACCCCCTAGAGTAGCTGTCACCAAGGGGAAGTAGCAGCAGCAGGTGCCACCACTGGAACGAGGAGGGGGGAGTGAGCGTAGGCAGCACAGCTACACGTTAACACCGCCACTCACCAGGGAGCGGCAGCCAGTAGCTTGTTGGCGGCCATCTGTGCTCTGGCACAAGAGCGGGCACTACACCTGGTGCAACCAAGCTGCTGCGGCGAGGCGCGAGGCGAGCAACCCGCCAGCAGCAGCAGCAACAGCAGCAGCAGCAGCAGCAGCAGCGGCGGCAGCAGCAGCAGCGCTGAACCATGGAGCAATTGCACCAGACCATCGCGTTTGTGACCCCCTTCGCCCGCGCCGCCACCGATGAGACATGGATGAGCGAGAACAAGCGCACCTACGTCAAGCACGACCAGGGGCAGGGCAGGACGAAGCTACTCAAGCCCCCCCGCTCCACCCGCATGGCGTCTATCATTGGGTGCCAGGGAGCAGCGGCGGGGCTTCCGGGGTCGGAGAGCAGGAGCACGCACTGCTTTGACAACAATTTTAAGGCCATCATACAGGTGAGCAAGTCTACATATATATATATATATATATGTGTGTGTGTGTCGCATAGGTGGCGTGCGGCTAAGTGGTGGCGTGCAGTAGTTGCACGGGTGTACCTACTTGAAACACCGTGCGCAAGAAGCGGTCACGTAGGGCAACCACACTTGGTGTGAGGCGCGTCACACGTGGTGCAGACACGTGGCAACATGTTGTTGCAGAACTGCAGAAAGAGCAGGCCATGTCTGGATCATGACAGGAGCGATCGGCCAGGTGCTTTGCGGTGCTGCTTTTTACACTTGCCGCTATTCACACTCTACTATGTATGGCAGCTCGCACCGCTGCCAGGTTTTTGTCGCACCACCACAGCTCGGTAGCAGCTTCGGTGTGCCAGGTGCGAGTGGTGATCTATGTTGCCATACTTCAGAAGAACATGTGCTTATAAATGCTTACAATTGGTGGGTACTGCCTCTAAGTACGCTGCCTGGAAGCACGATCAGTCTTGCGTACAGCTGCCGCAAGACCGCAATTTGCATGAGGGCGTACAAAAGTGTGTCATTCATTTTCGGGTCATAGTTGTGGACCCAGCTTGCTGCTGTTAGCGCTGTGTTGGGGCAACACCTGGCTGAAGTACAGGTTACTGTGTTGGTGTTATCTAAAGTAACATACTCCCCACATCATTCTCACCTGTAGTGGTTGTTAGGGCACATCGCTTCTGGTACGGCCAACTGTTCTAGGAACACCCAAAAAAGGCGCGTCACCCCCCCCAAAAAAGGCTGGCCGCAAAAGCCTGCTCCCACCAGCAGCAACAACGGCGGCCAGCACCCCGGCCAGCACCCGCCACACGGCACGAGCTGTGGGTTGCTGCGGCTGTGGCGGGCATGCACCAGCACCGGCAAGGCGCATACGGCGGCATAGGCGCGCCCGTGGTGCGTTGCTTGCTGCCACTCAGGAGGTTGGTGCTTTCTGGCCAGCTTCAGAGCCGTTGATTTCAGGCCTAAAAGTTGCTGAATTTTTGGCCGGCATTTGGCTGAGTGGAAGGATACCGTATCCCAACTGGCGGCACGCCAGCCAGCACAAGGCGAGCATCGCCGCAGGGCAATGCCCCCCTATTCTGCTGCGGGCGTCCCATAGCTACTGGCGCTCCCCAGCCCGCACTGTGTGCTCAGACCTGGAAACAAACGTTGATGCAATTTTTGTGACCAGCCTGTCTGGCCACACGCCTTTCTGGTCACTACAACAGTCGGCCTAAGTCTTTGAGCGGGTCTCAAGTAACGTACACCCCCCCCACTGTTTGGGCCCAACGAAAGGAATCGACTAAGCGGGTACTCCGAGGCACCACTAGCAGTACTTTGAAGTACTTCGAAGTTACCGGATGGTAGCACACTTGTAGTGCAACCAGTGGAAAAAATCATGTATGGCGGCAGCAGCACATTAATAGCTCATTGCTTCAGTGGACACCTCGAGGTAACCTGGCCGCTTGTCTCTGAACTACTTCGAAGTAGTACACTTCCCGGGAGAGCACATGATCTCATACTGTACCCCTTGACTGCTACAACAGTACACAGCCTCCAAGGGTGCCATTGCCATCAACATGTGCTGCTGGCAGCCGATCTGGCTGGCAGTGGGTGGGCGCGCGTGTGCAAGTGAAAAAAATGGCACAGGCTTACTTCAACACGTACTTGAAGTATGTTTTTTTGTTGATGCAGCAGCTGGCAAGCCGCCAGTTGCCAAGTGCTAAGTGCCTCCGCAACGCTTGACATGGTGGTAATCACCATCCCCTACCAAATCACCCTGCGCACCGCTACAGTAGTGCTACCAAATACTACTAGTTGAAGTTTACCCTGTGTTCATCGGCAGCTCGCATGCTGCGACCGTAGCTGCTGCACACGTGTACCCCGTGTTGACAGGCCGCTCGCATGCTGCCACGGGAGCTCCTCACTGCAACGCTTGGTCCGGTTGGCGTTTCTCGCAACGCTTGCAGTGCAAGAACACGGAGGAGGGCAAGCGCTGGGCGCGCAAAAGGGACGGCTTCAGCGAGTACGTCGAAGCCAAGGCGCGGAACCCCCAGCTCGCTCAAAAGTAGTTCGCTGCTGCTGAGCAGCTACTCCACTGCGCTGAGCACACACACACCGGCTGCTGAGCACATGCTGGTGCTGGAGTGGCCGTAGGTGTGGTGGTGGCGACACTGGCCAGCACTGGGCCAGCAGCACTGGGGGCAGGGTGGAGGTGGTGTTGTGATGGGGGTGGGCGAGGTGACAGCAGGTGGCGCTGCCCTGATGGCCGAAGGGCGTTGCTGCCAGTGCTTGATGCACAGCCAGTGACACCCCAGCCAAGCAGGGCTGTGGTGGACTGTGCCACCAGTGCAGCTGCTGCACATGCAGGGTGCCTAGTGCCGTAGCATGTATGTACTGCTGTGCATGCGTGCTGCAGCCACGAGGTCATACGAGCATTATAACAGCCACAACTTCCTCTCTTCTGCTGTGCTACACAGCCATGACACTGGTTCTTTTACCCATGCACGCGTCAAATACAACAATGTCCTTTCCGACGTCTCACGCAAGCAAGTGTGTGGCATGTGCTCAGCAGCAAGTGTGCAGCTGCTCAGCAGCTATTTTTTGTGGCCAGTCTGCGCTGGCACGGTGTTGCATGGTGCCTGGGGTTGTGATCAGTGATGACGTGCCACCATCAATGGTGCCATCGCTGCCTCTGCTGAGCGCTGCTGGCACTGTGCGCTACTGCTGCTGAACACGGCTTCAATGTCTTGCAGCACCCGAAAGTCACATCGTGAGAGGGAATGCACCTTACACAAGCATGGCAGGCGGCATTGTGTACCACATCAGTTAGAGTAGTGCTCTGGCAACATGCCAGGCCTCCCTTAGAGTACTGAGCATTCCCAGTTTTTTCGCTACCTGTCTGATTTTCTGGTCACACGCACCGTGTGCAAAGGGCTTTCCGCGCCCTAAGCGGAGTTTAATAAGAGTACCACATGCACACACGGTGGCATGCGAGTGCACTGGCAGGACGCACCTAAACGCCCAAGTTTGTTTTTAAAGCGAACACGCACTTGCATGTCGCTATGTTGCTGAACACTGGTTGGCTGAGGCGCTTCAGCGGCACCGAGCTGAAAGGGGTGGTGCAGGCACGCACTGTCAGCTACCGCACCAGCAGCAACACCAAGGTAGGGGTGCAGCGGCACAACGCGTACGTGGACTGACAATCCCCAGCAATGCGCCCCTGAATACCTGTTATTGATTACATGGCATTGACAATGCCTATGGCATGCCGAGGGGTGGCGGCCCCCACTGCCCAATGTGGCCTAGCCCTAGGCACACCTAATTTGAGCTGGAAAGCTGCGTTCAAAGGCATGTGGCGTGCGAGCAATTCCCAGCAATGCACCCCCAGCCTCCTGGGACGCATTTAAATGGCATTGACAATGCGTATGGCATGCGTATTGCATGCGCATGGCATGCGTTTTGCATGCGTATGGCATGTCACGGCATGCGTATGGCATGCGTATGGCATGTCATACAGCATGCCAAGGGGCGGCGGGCCCACTGCCCAACATGGCCTAGGCACACCTAGTCTGAGCTGCAGAGCTGTGTCACAAAGCCATGTGGCAGCGTGTGGCTGGAAAAAAGCCTTTAAGTCACCACATGGTAAGCACCTGAACAGCCAAACGCTGCTAGTGCCAAGCGCGGCCAGTGTGCTACCGGCGGGCAGCCACATGCCAAAGCATGCTAGTATCTTGGACCACAATGGAGGGCTTGCTACCACTGATCACAATGGGGTGTGTGCTATCACTCCTGGGGATGCATGCTTCTGATGAGAACGGTGTTGCTACATGTTGCTACAGGTATACGTGGAGGATGGAGGTAAACTCTGTGCGGTCCAATGGGCACCGGCCTCGCAGGCCCTCTTGGCACTGCACAGCAGCACACAGGCAGACAGCACCAGCAGCAGCAGCAGTGGCAGCAGCAGCGGCGATAGCAGCAGCAGCAGCGGCGGCAGCAGCAGCGGCAGCAGGAGCGGCAGCAACAGCAGCAGCGAAACGGGCACATCAAGGTGTGTGCAATGTTGAACATTGCCATGCACACCGGCAGTAGTGAGGGCGTGCGCGGGCTCAGTCGTGCAACACTGGCCAAGTAAAACCGAGCGCAGGGTGCATATGTGCACAACCAGGCCGAGATTGAGCAAGCACTGATGCACCCAGCAAGGCAATGACATGTACCTAGGGCACCAGTCACTGTGTGCAAGCAGTAACAGCCCCCCTGCTGCTGTACACCCGCTGCCCCGTCTGTATTAGGGCTGATAACATCAAGCCACAAAGGCACACACAACAGCGCAGATAACTGGTAGCCACAGAATCGCAAGACTTGACACCGCCTGCGGCATTCAAAGGCAGACCCTTTCATCTGCGAAAATGCGCGCATGCAGCGCACCGCTACTGTAGTGCACTGTCGCTGCCAACTACCACTACTGTAGTGCTGCAACCCCCCAGGCGCACTGCTCACCTGCTCACTGCCACACACCACCACGTGCCGGCACGGCAGCAGCACGCGGTCGCGCCTGTGCGTGAAGCACACCAGGCACATGCCGTCATCGCCGCCCGACGCCCCCTCCTGCTGAGCACCCGCAGCGCCATCCGCCGTGTGCGGCTGCAAACACAGAGCGCACAGTCTGCGGGCGGGCGCGGCGCGGGCTGCAACGGCCAGGCCGCTCAGGACAGCGGACGCCTTTGTCACCCGCCACAGCAGGTTCCCTTCTGATGGCGCGCACGCCACGGCCGCCGCCACCGCCGCCAGAGGTGCAGCCAGCCACCAGCCGGTGGCGTGACAGGCTGTTGACGCTGCGCGGCGAATGCGGTTGCAGTGCTCAGCAGCACGGTGCCCTCCCAGACGGTGCCAGCAACGCCTTGCGTGGGCGGCGACGGCGGCGGGGAGCTGTGCTGCGGCGTGGGGCTGCTGCAGTGCTGATAGTGCTGCCAGCAGCCAGCTGGCGGCCAAAGCCGAGGGGAGGGGGCCGTGAGAGAGGTGTGGGTACTGGAATAGGGAGCAGGCGGAGGCCCATAGGATGAAGTGTGTGCGGCGCAGCTGGGGGGTGCTCAGGAGCCCGTAGGGGCAGCGCAGCACCAGGCAGCCCGTGACTGCCGCCAGCGCTACCAGTTTTAAGGCGGAGGGGAGGTCGTTGTTGCAGTGGTGTGTGCTGCACGCGCGGGCCAGGAACAGGGCTGGCAGCAGAGTGCGCAGTGCAGCCATCGCTTTGTGGGAGCATCTCACTGGCGCGTGCAGGTGGGGAGGAGGTGGGGGGGGGGCGGCGGAGCCGTCTTCGGCGATGCATGGTACCAGGTGCACTGCGCAGCTGCCCACGCTGTAAAGCGCGCTGTATAGCAGCAGGCTGGGGTCGCAGCTATGGAGGTCGGCCGCCAGGCCCTCAGAAAGCAGTTGCCAAGGCAGCGTCGCCAGCAGTTGCGGGCTTGCAGCAGCTGCGCCGGCCGCGGCGTGCAGCCAGCGAGCGGCAAAAAATGCCTCGTAAGGGTGCCCCTTGGCCGCATCCCACATCACCCTGCGTGGTGCTGGCGGCGCGCGCTAGCGCGCTAGCTGTTCCACTGTGCGGGCCTGCTGGCGCCGTGTTTGAAGTTGTGTCGAAATTTACCGGGCTGGGTGGCCGGAGCCGCAGCCACAGCCTAAGGCGTCAGGCACACATGGCAGCGCTGAAAACGGTCACGCGCGTGCTCTAGCCCCCGGCTGGCAGCCTGGCTCGCCTCCTCCCGTGCTCTTGTGTCAGGAGAGAGAAAAAAGTGCGCACACACCGGCAAAAAACAGCCCTATTCGGCACATCTGAGAGGAGAGGGATTTTTTATGTGCAAACGCTGCTGAGCACTAGGTGTCGCAGTGCTCGAGCTCAGCACAGCGCAAGGTGCAAGCAGCTCAGCACAGCGCAAGGTGCAACCTGTCGAGAACAAGGTGTCCATCATCATCATAGCGCATGTGTCACGGTAAGACAGTGGCGGCGGCAGCCATGATGGCGGAGGGACAGGGGCAGCTGGGGGTGTGTGGCTCCAACGCAGCGGGCATCGCCCTGCTGGCCCTGTTGGGCGGGGGTGGCGCACCCCCGGCGGCTCAACCAACAGCGCCGCCATCAAAAAAAGGCAAACCAATAACAGCAGTAGCCACCCCAGCCAAGCCGCGGCGGCAGCGCAGCGGCTCTGGGGTGGCGGCGGGCGGGGCTCAGAAACACCAGCACGGCCCCCCTTCTTCCGCCGCGCCCAAGTCAGCGAAGCGAGAGTCAGGCGGGGGGGCGTGTGCCAACACCCCTGCAGGGGGGAAGCCGCACCCACACCAGCAGCAACAGGCGGCAGCAACCGGGGGGCGCAAGAAAGACGCCGCAGCGGCGGCGGCAGCGGGGGTGACACCTGCGGGGGGTCACAAGCACCAGAGATCTCAGCCTCAGCCGGCACCCGTGGTCGCGCCGCCAGCGGCGTGCGCTGCCGGCAGCGCGAAGAAACGTGGTTCAGCCAAGAAAGCCAAGGCTGCAGCAATTGCGGCGCCCGAGGGACAGGGGCACAGTACCGCTGCGCCAGCCTCTACCGTGGCAGCCACAGCAGCGGCTGCCATGCCACAGCCGCAGCTGCTGCTGGCGGCTGGCGTTGGCTCCGGCCACCCCAAGGCGCAGATTCCGGTGCCGCCGCCGCCGCCGCAGCAGTCGCAGGTCAATGGGGAGGAGCGCAAGTGTGATGGCAGCAGCGTTGGCTGCACTCCTGGCCGTGCCTTCGCTTGGAGCGCTTTCCAGAGCTCGCCTGACCCCAAGGTGAGGTGTGCTGGCCCTAGACTTGGTTTTAGGAGATGGCAGGACTCTGTGGCGCCTGATGTCGCGCAGGCCACAGCAGCAGAGCTACAACAAAAAGTGAAACCGAACGGCCTGTGTTCAGTTGCTTCGCCCAGCAGCAGCAGCCAGCATCTGTGCCTTCGCCACAGGGTGTCGCTTTTTTCTAAGCACTCGCAAGTGCGACATTAGAGCCGCATCAGCACTGCCCGGCGACCCCATACACCGCTCTGACGCTAAGGCGCCCCCGCCCCGTGGCCTTGCGCTTGGCGGGTCTCCCCCCCCCCCCCCCCCCCCCCCCCCCCCCCCCCCCCCCCCCCCCCCCCCCCCCCCCCCCCCCCCCCCTCCCCCCTTTTAACACCACCCGCGGACCTACCAGAGCCTGCCGCTGCCCAGCTTTGACCTGGACGAAGGCCCCCCCCTGGCACTGGCTGCCAGTGCCGCCGGCGCAGCCGCCGCGACCGACATGGTTCGCCAGCAGCTGTTTCCCGCCTCGCCCCCCAGCACCCCCCCCACCGCCGCAGCTGCCGCGCGGCTTGTGCTGCTGCAGCACATGGCGGTGGCTGCGCCGGCTGCGGGTGCCACTTCCACAACTTCAACTTCTACGTCAACTCCACCGCGGCTGCATACCCCGGCCTCTTCGCCTGTAAATTTCGGCCGGGCGGGCGCGTCTGCGGCCTCGGTCGCCGCCGCCGCGCCTGCGCTGCTGCCGCACAATGCTGTGGTGGACTTGCGCAAGGTCATGGGCCTGCTGGCCTAGGCCAGCTGTGTGCTCAGCAGCCGCTGCCAGAGCGGTGCTCAGCAGCAGGAGCAGTGCTCAGCAGCAGCAGCGGCGCGCGGCGGCGGCGGCGGAGGCCACACCTTCTTCTGTGTACATAGTTCGATAGGGGACATACTGATAACTTCCGTCGCTTGGCCGAGTGGCCCTTAGATGTGATGCCTGCATTCGGGTCTGGCGCATTTGCGTGAGGCGGCGCAGCAGCAAGGAGGCGCCAACGCTGGGGGGGGGGGCTTGGGCGGGGGCGCGCTTTGAGGGGTCACGTCGCACGCGTCTGCCACCGCGATTTTTTACCATCACTATTGGTGGCTCCAAGTTTTGTCATGTTGCCCAACAATGTCTTATTGTTGTTTGAGCGGAGGATCCTCAAGCCTTTTGGAGGCACCCAACCAAGGGGGATGCTGGTTACTTTACAAATATAGTGGCAGCGGGCGGGGGATGGGGGACGACACTTTGGGTAACGCCCAGACGATGGCCACCTCCTTGGGGAGCCCGCACCGGAGTGAAGTTGGCTGGGACATCAAGCCTGTGCACCGGCCAATGCGACTGCTCCTTTTGAACTGTGCTCTGAACCGTGTGTGCTGGTGTCGGCCATGAGCAGTGAGCAGCCGTGAGTTATCGCTTAGTCAAGCTGCTGGGCTCCACGGCAGCCCAGTGTGCTCAGCGACTAAGCCCTGACATCAAAAGGCAGCAGTTAGAGCAGTTACGAGCAGTACCACTACTGCCAAACTTGAATGCTTCACCAGCCACGGCACCCAGCAGCAGCTGACCCATCCTTAGCCCGCCCCAGCGCCCAGTAGGTGATGACAGTGATACGTAGTGGCGGAGCAACCCGGCGGTGCCAGCACAAATGCAAAGCGACAACCAGCATTCACCCAGACACAGCTGATGAGCAGTGCAGGCATTGCGGGCGGTGGCACTCACTAATCACAAATTGTACTCCCAGCAGCAAACAGCAGCGGTGGCGCTAGGTGTCCCGGGCCCTGTAAATGACAGCAACAGCTCAGATACGCTTGCGAGGCACCCCTACAACAAGACATCGCAGGGTGCACGCTGGCCACTGCCCAAACGGTTCAACCAGCCGATCTGCTGCTGGCAGACCAGCAGCAGCAGCAGCAGCAGCAGCAGCGGTGGCGGCATGCGCAACAGCAACAGCAGCAGCGGCAGCAGCGGTGACGGCAGCAGCGGTGGTGGCGGCAGCGGGCGCGCACCTGGGACACGCCAACTGCATGCCGGACAGCTCCTGGCTCCTGCGCCCCCGGCGTGATCCAGCGACAGTCAAAGCCCGTGTTGTTGGGCTCCTTGACAGCTTGACAGCGGCGCCTTGAAGTTTCATTTCGTCCTTTCTCCGCGCGCGATGGTGCACCTGGTCCCAGCCTCAAGTTTTGGGCGGTTGCTGCTGTGGCCTGCACAACAGTGCTGCTGTCGCTGACGTTGCGCACCGCTACGCCCGTCAGCCAGCAGCGGTTTCTGTCTCCCGCTGATCCCACCACTGTCAGCTGTGAGCGGCGTGGGGTCTGCTGCTCCGTGAGCGGAGGACGCGTTCGTTTTTGTGTCGACGTTCGTTTTTGTAGGCGGCAGCCAGTTGAAGTTGAGTGCGTGGGACGCGAAGTTGAAGTCTTGTATTAATGAAGTTGTGAAGTTTTGCCATCATGTTCAAATTGCAGCTGACAGCCTTGAACACCGCCGGGCCTGTGGCTGCACTGCAACAGGCAGCACAACCCAGATTTAAATGCGCCACCATGGCATTGCAAGTGGCATGCTTGTCAATGTGCACCTGTCGTAGTGATGCCCCGTGCAGCAGGGCACCACGAGACTCTCGGGGACGCGGCCGCAGCAAACCACGTCCGATGTAGGCGCAGGCGAAGGCAGCACCTACTAATGGGCCACCCAAGGCCCACCTTAGGCGCCATGAGCCGGCTTCCCGTGGCAAGTCCGATGCAAATATGTGTGAGGTACAGGGACTCCTGTGTGTGACACAGCCAATGCTGCGCTGCTTGTACTGTCCTGCCGACTTCACCACTTGCGGCACCGGCGTGTGGCTGTACTGTAGTACTGTGACTCCTGGAGTCAACACCAAGTCAACTTACACGGGCAGCACCTATGCGTACGTTCTCTAGCAACATGGCAGGCTTTCCTTAGAGTATACTTGAAGTGCAGTACTGTGCTGAGCATTGCCAGCCTGTTTGCTAGCAGCCGCGTGTCTGATCATCACCTTTTTCTGGTCACGCACGCACCGTGTGCTAAGGGTTTTCCAGGCCCTAAGCGGAGTTCAATAAAGTATGTGCATGAACCAAGTGCGCAACACGAACTATTTTGTCACATGCTTGCGGTGCTGCCTGTTGTTGACGCCCCTGCCTTCGAACATCTACATGGGGCCACTTATGGCAGCCTAGGTCGGCTGCCACATGCTGGCACCCATTGTACTCTTATTAAACTCCGCTTAGGGCGTGGAAAGCCCTTTGCACACGGTGCGTGTGACCAGGAAATCAGACAGG
>JAULBY010009991.1:0-25168 GCA_032358315.1 Ophiocytium majus
AGCATGTTGAGGGGGGGTTGCACCCCCATGTATTTGGCACCATGTACTTCGCGCTTGCAAGCAGCTTTCGAGCGCACAGATAGCTCAGGCGCACCGTTTGCTCGCGCCCACTCCACCACGTGCAGGTGCCCCTGCTCATGCGCCGCCAGGACTGTGCGTCCATCCCAGGGGCAGCCACGCGCACGCAGCCACTGCAGCGCCTCCAGGTGCCCCCCCAGGGCAGCACAAGCACACACGGCTACAGCCTGTTCAAACGCCAGGGCAGTGCATGCGCATACACTCTCATGCAGTCACTGCAGCACCTACAGCTGGCCGTACAGTGCAGCAGTACACAGTGCCACATCGGGCTCGGGCAGCCTCCCTGTGCTGTGCAGCCACTAAACCACGGCCAAGTGGCCTCTGGTTACCGCGCCTGTGAACAGCTTGTCGTTGACAGCGAGTGGACAGCCATTGGCGTGCAGGTACTGCAGTGCGCGCACATCACCGCTCAATGACGCAAAAGTACTGGTGCCCTCGCACCGAGAGCACCAGTATTTGGAGCATCTCCACTCGGGCATGCAGAACGCAAAAACGCAAACGCAAAACGAGGCATCCGCAAAGCAGAAAAAACAGCAACAGCAGCTGCTACACACACGCTCGGGGGCCACCGCCGTGCAAGTGCCCCTCCCACACACTGCTGCAGGGGTGACACCCACTGCGGCAGCACGACTCGCCCTCCCGGCGGGCGTCACTTAGAGATAAGCGACCTTTCACGGGTGATTTTGGAGGCACGCAAACCGTCAAATCCCTAAGTGACGCCCGCCCAGAGGGCGAGCTGCGCTGCGGCAGGGGGTGACACCCCCGCAGCAGTGTGCTTGAGGAGCGCCTGCACGGCGGCGGCCACTGGGGTGTGCTGTGGGCGCTGCTGTTGCTGTTTTTTCTGCTTTTGCGGGTGCCCTCGCTTTGCGTTTGCGTTTTTGCGTTTTGCGTGCCCGAGTGGCCCGAGTGGAGATGCTCTTATGAGAGGCGGCCATGTGCGCGTGCTGCAGTGGCTGGACGCGAATGGCTGCCCACTCGCTGAGAACGGCAAGCTGCTCACAGGCGCGGTAGTCCGAGGCCACTTGGGGTTGGTTCAGTTGCTGCACAGCACAGGGAGGCTGCTCGAGCCCGATGTGGCACTGCTTACCGCTGCAGGCTGAGGTCAGCTGCATATACTGCAGCGGGTGCATGTCAATGTGCGCCCATGTGACGCCCGGGCTTTTGCACATGCTGCTATGAAAGGCCACGTGCATGTTATGCAGTGGCTGCACTCCGTCGGTTGCGAGTGGTCTGCCATTGCGTGTGGTTGTGCAGCCATGGGGGGCCACCTCGAGGCGCTGCAGTGGCTGCGTCCGCGTGGGTGCCCCTGGGATGCACACACAGTCCGGCTTGCACGTGAGCGCGGGCACCAGCATGTGCTGGAGTGGGCGCAAGCCAACGGCGCCCCTGAGCCATGACTGCTCAAACGCTGGTTCAGAACACACAAGTGCGAAGTACGTGGTGCCAATTATACCCCCTATCCCCCTTGCACCCCTCTAACATGCGGCACTGCCATGCCATTGCTGCCCTTGCTTCGGCCCAGACAGCCCTGATGGTGGTGTGTGAACGCGTGCCGCATTGCCTTCGACAAAAGGTTGGTCGGTGCTGGTGCTGTGCTAGCAGTTGCATGTTGTGGCATGATGTGCATGTGATATCGACGCATGCAGGCTGCACTGCAGTGCGTTCCCGTCCGCATGTGCGCAGCACCACTGGAAACATTGCTGATGAGTCAGTGATGACGAAGAAAAAGCCCCCCCGGGACAGTGCCTTGTGATGGCAATGCTGCAGGTAAGGGTGAGTGCAGGCAGCAGCAAACAGGCTGCACCAGTTTGCGATTGAAAACGTCTGGAAGTGCACAGGACCACCGTAATGCACGTTCAGTGTGCAGCCGATTGATGTACTAGTGCTCACACAATGGCACCGTGTGAACGACCGCATGCACATCTAACATGAGAAAATCACACAAATGCGAAACAACAAACTTTCGTGCTGCCCAAACACCCGCGGTACCAACTAATTGGGCACCACTCACGAGGCTACTGCGCTGCTGCTGCACACAGACATGTTTTAAAAATTAGGTACTTCTGTCCTAGGCATGCTACACACATCACTGCACCTGCTTGCTTGTAGGGGGAGAGGGACGGCAGGTCTGCTTGTCGGAGAGCACAGGGGTGCTGTTGGGGGGAGGTCTCAGTCCGCCGGCTTGCCTCGCCTCGAAGACCACAGCTACAGGGCCGCAGCCAGCTCGCACGCACAGTGAAGTGCGCACACTAGCTTGCTAAAGGGTCATGTTGAAGGTGCTGTGTTTTGTGACAGTCATCGGTGACGGGCACCAACAACCTGTCACTGTCTTCAAGTTGAACTTCAAGGCTGGGGCAATACCCCTACCGGCAGATCATCCTAGACCCCCCACAAGCGGCTAACACCCTGCAACACATGGACACGTGTCACAGCCCCAGTGGCACTGGCAGTGACCACAATGCCGGCGCATATAGTGACCCCTACACTGCCACGCATTTGTGCCATAACCAACCATTCCCCTCCCCCCTGGGCGCTCAGAGCCGCTGCTGTCGCCACCGCCTGGGCACCCTATCCTAGGCAGCACTGTGCAAGCACAGAGCGTGCACATTCTACTAGCACAGCCATGGCTGCCCCCTCTCTTCTGATAAGGTGTGCAGCAGCACGGCGTCTGTAGCTGCTGCCTGTGCATACGTGCTACTGAGTAAACTCAGCTCATTTGCTGCTGAGCACGCACAGACCAGTTGCTGCTGAGCACGCACAGCGCGCTTTCTGCTCAGCAAGCACCCAGCGCAGTTGCTGCTGAGCACACACTGCACACTAAGCTGCTCATCAGCATGAACAGCACACTTGCGTGCACAGGACGGTCAGCAAACTCCACGTTGCTCCTGCTCTGGGTTGCTGAGCAGCATAGTGCTATGTGGTGGTGGCCACTTCCACTCCCCACCTTCACACACAACAAGCCTACCATGCCTGCTCTGCCCGCCAATCCCCCTCAAAACCCAAGCACAAGCAGGGCAACTCACACGCCCTGCTGCGGCGCAACATGCTGCTGTTCCCGCTGTAGTCGCGGCGGCGACGGCACCCCTCCCCCCGCTGCTCGCTCCCATACATTCCCCCGGCTAAGAGAAGGAGTTGAAGTTGTAGTTGAAGTTAAACCTGGTGGCGCGCGAACGCGTGCCCCATCCGCAGCAGCAGCGCCGCCGCCGGCGCACACTGCGTGGCCCGCCACCAGTAGCACCAAGTTGAAGTTTTAGTTGAAGTTAAAGCTGGTGGCTGCTGCGCGAGCGCGAACGCGTCGCCCACAGGCAGCAGCAACACAGTCCAGCAGTAATGCAGTCGCTGGCGCGCACTACGAGGCCCACCGCGAGTAGCACCAAGTTGAAGCTGAAGTTGAAGTTAAACCTGCTGGCGCGCGAACGCATCGCCCGCGGGCAGCAGCAGTGCCGCCTGCGACGCGCGGCGCGAGGGGCACTCCGCCGCGCTGTCAAAGTCGGCCGCCACCATGTCGCTCTCCTGCTGAGCACCATGAACTTCAACTTTAACTTCAACTTCAACTTGAGAGCCCCCCCAGCGGCGGCCGCGCGCCGCGTCCGGCGTCACCGGCTGAACAGGCGTCCGCGTGAACGCACCACCACCGCCGCCGCCGCCACCAAAACTGGACCCCCGACGGGTGTGAATGGCCAGGGGCAGCAGGGGGTCGCTGGGCTGCGGCGACAGCGGCGGCGGCGGCGACCGTGCGCAAGGCAGCGTCGGCTGCGCCTCCAGGGGCGGCAGGCGCGTGGACCCCGACCTGCGCACGTACTGCAGCGGTGGCTGCTGAGCAGAAACTTCAAATTGAACTTGAAGTTGGGCTGGCGGCGCCGCGGCGGCGCTGGCGGGAGCTGCCGCTGGTGCTGCGGTGGCAAGCGTGGGCGCGGCGGCGGTGCTGGTTGAAGTTGAAGTTGATGTTGATGCAGCTAGTTTTCTCAGCAGCCGCTGGTAGGCTCTGCTGATGATGGCTGCGTCGCCGGGAGCCGTGGTGGTGCCCTCTCTGGGGTCCAAGAGTCTGCGCCGGCAGTGCAGGGGCAGCGGGCACAGCCGCACGTGGCATAGCACAGAGGTTAGTGACTGGCACATAGGGAGTGG
Source organism: Ophiocytium majus (assembly GCA_032358315.1). Lineage (NCBI taxonomy): Eukaryota > Xanthophyceae > Mischococcales > Ophiocytiaceae > Ophiocytium > Ophiocytium majus. The sequence goes on from JAULBY010009991.1 coordinate 4,204, forward strand.
TTAGTGACTGGCACATAGGCGCTGGTGCAGTGAAGGCAGCACCACCGTCTTTTTACCCTGTTTTTTAAGGGGCGCGTAAGACTCCAGGGGCGCTACCGTGGCGTGCTCTCAGTTTTAGGCACCAATTCCGCACTAGACTAGGGTGTTGCTGTCACCTCTGGTGCCTTTCATGACCCCACAACGTGGTGTCACCAGTACGTGTCACACCGCGCACTGCGCCTGTTCTCTCCGATGCTGCAGCACACGTGCAGGCTGACTACGTAACAGCTGCAGCCCGGCTTCTAGTATCACTACCCACACAGCACGGCTATACGTTCACCATCACTGTGCCACCAGCGCAGACTGAGCCACCGCAGCACTCACGGGTCCCCCACAGCTGCTGCCAAGTCCGTCTCCCACCGCTCCTCCGGCCTCTGCTGCGGTGACAGCGTGCTCAGCAGCTGCCGCCTGCCCTCCCACGCACCCCCCGCGCCGCCACTCTGCCGCCGCTGCTGCCGCTGCTGCTGCTGCTGCTGGTGCTGCCGCTGCTGCTGCTGCTGCTGCTGTTGAGCGCCCCCCCCCCCCAGCCCAGCACCCCCCTCCCCCTGCACCCACCCCCCGGTCCGCGGCGTCACCCCCTTCCTCACACTGCCAGCTTCAACATTGAAGTTTCCAACTTCTACATTGAACTTGTGAGCTTCAATGTTGAACTTGTCAACTTCAAAGTTGAAGCTGGCAATGGGCGTGCAGGCCGCCAGCGCCGCCTCGAGGCGACACCACGCGTGTGAGTTGAGGGCGGCGAGGCCGGCGGTGGCGTCGGTGGTGAGGGCGGCGAAGGTGGCGCAGCAGGCCAAGCTCAGTGGCAGCAGCACATCTGTGGGGGGGGGGCAGCGGGCGGGCGGCAGCATCAGTGGGGAGGGGGGGCATGAGTGGGTGGAAGCGCCACCTTGTACTCTTGAAGTAATAAATACCTCTGAGGTACCATACCGTAGTAGTAGAACCATAGTACGGTGTACCTCACAGCAGAAAAGTTATACTTTAAAGTACTTGAGGTATACAAAATACTTCTGAAGTATGGTGCAGCAGGCCATGCTCAGCGGCAGAAGCACGTCTGTGGCGGGGGGACGGGAGCGGGCGGGCGCCAGCAACAGGGGGGGGGGAAGGGGGCATGAGTGGGTGCAAGCGCCACCTTGTACTTCTGAAGTGCAGTGTATTAACTACTTCTGAAGTATGTAGTATTGATTACCTTACTTCTGAGGCACTATAGTGGTAACCATACTGCGGTACTTCACAGCAGGTGCAATACACGAGGTACATCGAAAATGGCAGCACGTCTGCGGCAGGCGACGGTGGCAGCGAGCGGGCACCGGTTCCAGTGGGCGCATGAGCCTGTGCGGGGTGACTGGGTGAAACCGCTAGCGTGTACTACGAAGTACTACGTAGTACTCCAGAAGTGGTAAAAATAAGAGCTTCCACGGTGGAACCGCAAGTGAAGTACCTGCGCTTCGAAGAAGGTGAACTACGTGAGGTACATAAATAAATGAATTGGCGCAGCACGCAATGCTGAGCGGCAGAAGACCGTCTGTGGCAGGCGATGATGGCAGCGGGCGGGCGCCAGCATCAGTGGGGAGGGGGGGATGAGTGGGTGCAAGTGGTACCTGTGCCACCTTGCATAAAAGTTTGCTGAGGTATGTAGTACTCCTTGAAGTAGCAAAACCATAGTACTTCACAGCAGGTGCAATACATGAGGTACATACACACTGGTGCAGCAGCCATGCTCAGCGGCAGGGGCACTTTTGCGGCGGGCGACGGTGGCAGCGGGGGGGCATCAGCACCAGCGGACGCGTGAAGCCGTGGGGAGCGAGCCGGTTGGAGCGCTACCTTGTACCAGTACTACTCAAAAAATCTTCTGAGGTAAAATGCAAGTGCAGTACCTGTAATGTACACCAGGTGAAGTGCACGAGATACACAAAAAATGTGTATGTGCGCACCAGGCCTGCTCAGCGGGCAGGTGTAGTTTCACAATATACTTTCGAGGTAAAACCGCAACTGCAGTACCTGTTGTTCGCAGCAGGTGAAGTACACGAGGTACGCAAAAATACACAGAATATGCGCATGTGCGCAGCAGGCCGTGCTCAGCGGGCAGGTGTTTTGTTTTTGCGCAGTTGGCAAGACCGGAGCGCAGCTGTAGGCGCACACAGGTGCACCTGCTCGCAATGCCGCCCCCGCCTCCCATCATCCATACACCTGTTTACGATAATGCGAGATACTACTGTTAGTACCTGTCAAGTACTGCAGTACCGGTCGTACTCAGGCTCATGCCTGCCAGGTAGCAGCACATGTTGCTGTTGGTGATGCTTGTTCAGGGGACTTTGTGCAATCTTGTGCACTCGCTGCTGGGCACCCGCCATGCCGCCCCCGCTTCCCGTCATCCATGCATCGGTCTGTGATAACACAAGACACTGCTAATGGTGAATACTTCACCATGTCAAGAAGCCTAGTTGAAGTACTTCGTACCGGTACTTACTGCAGTGTGCGCTGAAATCACTTCAGAAGCAGCCGTGCATACCTGCTCGCGCCCGCCGCGCCGCCGCCGGCTTCCATAATCCATACACTGTCTGGGAAAGTACTTCGAGATACCAGGTACTAGTACTTTTGAGGTACTTCGGTACCTGTGGAAGTCTATTTGAGTTCTTTTGAGTACTTAATACTTCAGAAGTACTTGCAAGTATGCAGTAGAAGATACTCAAAAGTAGCAGTGCATACCTGCTCGCGCCCGCCACGCCGCCGCCGCCTCCCCACCCTGCGGCACACACAGCCGCTCCACCCAAACATACTCCACCTCCGCATGGTGCGCCAAAAACGCCTGCAGATGCACCAGCAACCCCCCCTCCCCCTCTCCCTCTCGGGGACAGCACACATAGGCGGTGGCGCCAGGCCTCGGCGGCACAGCACCTAGCGCTCCTGCGGCGGACAACTGCATGGCGCCGCCCACCACGCTCAGCCGTGCCAGCTGAGACCTCACTTGGTCGTGCTGCACCAGACCTGTCAGCGCCAGCACCACCGCCGAGGGCGCCAGCCACACACACACGAGGCTTTCCGCTGCAGCGGCGGCGGCGGTGGCACCCCTAGCATCGAAGCCTGGGTATGCTGTCACAACCGCTGCTGCAGACGCCGGGGCGGGGGACACAGCACAGGGGTGTTGTGGCGATTGGGCCCCAGGAGGGGTGGATGGCGGTGTGCCAAGGCGGGTGGAGAGGGGCGAGTCTGCTGCCGCCGCTGCCGCCGCCACTGCCGCCGCCGCTGAAGGCAGCATCTTGGGGTTGCCGTGGGTGGTGGTGGCGCAGGCGGGGAGGGCGGCGATGGGCGGTGGCAGCTCGCCTGATAGGTCGTTATTGTGCAGGGCGAGCAGGAGTAGGCGTGTGAGCTGGCCTAGTTGCGGGGGGATGGGCCCGCTCAGGCGGTTGCAGGACAGCTGCAGTGGCGGCGGCGGCGGCGGCGACGGCGGCGGTGGCGGCGGCGGCAGTGGCGGCAGCGGTGTGTGATTGTGGGACATGGGGTTGAGGGGCTTGGTAGTGGCAAATGGCGGGCATGTGCAAGGGCAGGAGGCAGCAGCACTGGTGCTGTGGCATGGGCGGGCGTGCAGCAGGCATTGTGTGTTTTATAACTTCAAGTGCAACTCCGACTGCAGCTACACGGAACTTCTGAAAGTCTATGCCGCCGCTGTGTCACAGCCTGTGCGGGTAAGCGCACGGAGCTCTCCAGCGGCTGGTCCATGACTTCAAGTGCAACTTCAAGTCAAACGACAACACTGCGCCACCCCAGTAAATCTGGTTAGAGTCTCATCAAATTATGTCTTTTCAATTCCTACAGGCATGTGCCGGTGTTCAAATGTTGTACATGTTCGTTTTTACGGTAAGTTTAATCAAAATTACCCCCTACTAGCTTTTCAAATGTCGCAGCTAAGCTTGTTCAACCTTGTATCCCCAGCAGGACAGCGTGCCGTAACAAGCTCAGCGCTGTTGCGGCAGGTAATGGGCACAGCAGGTGAAAAACTTCAAGTGCAACTGCAAGTCAAACATCAAGGAGAGCTTCAAATATACTAGTAGTATGCCCCAGGCGGTGCCGAACTTCCCAGCCGCAGCGGGCACCCACATTGAGGGTGTGCAGCAGGGAGATGGCCGATGGACGCGGGTATGATACCAACTTCAACTGCACAACTTCAACTTGGGTATTTCTGCAGGCATCAACACACTTTCAGCCGCAGGAGGCACCCACATTGAGGGTGTGCAGCAGGGAGCACTGCCCAATGGACGCGGGTATGGTGCCGGTGAGGCGGTTGCTGTGCAGGTGCACTTCGCACAGGGTGCCCACCAACGCACCAATGCCGTCTGGTATTGCCCCTGCATGCGGCGGCAGTTACAACGACAGTTAACAACTGACAGTTACGGTGTAACCGCACGTGACATGCGGTGGCATGCGCGATGTGCCGCTAGCGTTACAAGGGGCAGTTACTTACCTCCCGACAGTTTCACAGCCCACATGCTGCACATCATGCCAGAGCACCCGGTGTATGGGTACCACACCATGTGGCATGCCACGTGCACAGACGGCAGTGGCATCAAGCTTGAAACCTTGTTCATGTTCAAAAATTGTACAAATTCAGCAGCAAGCATATACTGAAGTACTACTGCAGTAGGCGTCAGAAGTATAAATATGTACAGCGTGTGCTGCCTTCATGCGTACTGCTAGCACCTCCTTTTGCAACCCAGCTGTGGGACGATGCGAAGGCTGACAAGCGGGCATGTCACGCATGTGCATTGGCCATGTTGACCCAGGCGGGCTCACCCTGCAGCCGCCCGCCGCTCAGGTTCTGAGAAACACACACGACAGGGACAGCAGCATGCAGCCGCAACGGTGTCAGCTGCAGTGTGCGGAGTGTTATTATTACAAGTATGCAACTGCATGCAGGCATGTACTTGAAGTACCTATACACATCAAGTACACATCTGAAGTACTCAACTTGAAGTACATGGTGCTTGAGCTGAGGTAAACTTACTGTAGTACTTTTGAACTACTACTACTAGTAATAGTTCTCCTTGATCTGTATGGCTGCAACAGAGACACAATTGGAAGTCGCTGGACGCGCCTGCACATACCAGAGGTACTTTGAAGTATGTGTAATCATAATATGCTCGAATTACTTCTATAAATGTAGTACATGTGTATATGATAGGGCTATAGCATACAATTGCATGGCACAGCGTGGTGTGTGGGTCTTTTTCAGCGTGTGGGACTGTCCACATACACGCTGAAGCACGTCGAAGTACTACACGCAGTACATGTATGTACTTCTGAAGTATACTGTACATCTCAGAAATACTTCGAAGTGCCATACCTTTGGTATATGGAGGCATGTACCATACTTCAGAAGTACATATCGGTCACCTCCTCAATGCCTGAGGTAGCACCTTCCGGTCAATGTCAACCACACGCCATGCTGTTAGTCAGAGTGACACAGTGACGGTGCGCTGCCTTGACGCCCAAGCATGGCTGTGTTCGTGCTGTGCATTGCGGTCACAGTGCCGTACTGTAGCAGCTGCCACAGGTATGTTAATGAGTTCTATGTACCGGTAACTGTAACAGCTGTGACAGGCAACTCAAGCAGGCATAAAATGAGGGTGGCCTATTGGGCAGGCCCTATTCAACATATCCATCCTAGTTAGGGCACCCTGCTGAATTATAAATCGAGCATGTCCGCAATACGTCCGGCCGTCCTACTACTCAGAAGTACAGTACCTGGAAGTAGTACTACTGTTGCACCAAAGTAGTAGTTAAGCATTTGTCTGCACGTGTGCGCATACATTCATGCAATTCCTGGTACATGTTCGTGTGGACATGTACACATGCACGGCACTGTACTGTTATGCCCCACTATCAACTGTACAGGTGCATACATTCAGATCTGGCGACTACTGCAATCACTGTACCATCCGTGGCACCATAATATACAAACTTTCACCAGCATGCGCAGTGCCTTGAGGTACCGTGGGACAAGGAAGTATTGCTACTTTAGTAGCATACCATGGTGCATATGCCAAGTTCTGAAGTACAGTGCATATTTTTGAAGCATGTCGTACTGGAACACCACATTGTGTACAAGCGCATATCACACATTCAGGCGTGGTGGCACCAAGCACAACAACATCTATGCTCACTGGTGATGTCTGAACGTAATTATGACTATGTGCTCGGCATACATATACTGTACACGTGTGTACTGTAGTTTCGGTATTACTTGAAGTGCATGTATACCAGGTATACTTTCTTACAGGGTTTGTGTACATGCATGTACTATACTTTGAAGTACATATCATTATAAGACAACAACAACCACCAGAGATCTTACCAGCACACGCAACGCCTTGAGCTGGCACAGGGCGTCCAGTAAGGCGCCGCACAGCAGGTTGTGCGGCTGAGCCTGCATCGGGGTTTAAGTAGTTCTAGAAGACATACTTCAGAAGTATGTATATGGAGTATATACATGTACGCAAGCACATACCTCATGTATGTACATGTTTTTACGAGGCGACAAACTACTACCACTTCAATCACTAGCTTAGGTATGAAAAACCTCACCAGCACGCGCAGCGCCTTGAGCTGGCACAGCGCGACCGGTATGACCCCGTACAGCAGCTTGTGCGGCTCAGCCTGCGCTGGGGTTCAGATACGTTTACATGCCTGCAGTGGTGCTCAAGTTCTTCTAGAAGTACATGTGTATACTCCGTGTACTATTAGTAGTATGTACTGAAGTGCGTCACTGTACTTCTGAAGTACATGCACATACAATTAAAAGGCAACAAACTTTGAAAATCTCACCAGCACGCGCAGCGCCTTGAGTTGACACAAGGTATCCGGTATGACCCCGCACAGCAGGTTGTGCGGCAGGCTCAGCCGCTCCAGACAGTCCAACATGCCCAGGCACCCCGGCAGCATCCCATTGAGCCCATTTCGCCCCAGCCTAATGGCTCTGACACGGCTGTGCTGAAGTGTGGAGAGGGCAGGGCCGCTGTCTGTGGTGTCTACACCCCACCAGTGTCTGAGCTCGGGCGTTTTCCAGCCGTCCGCCACCTGAAAGTTGAAGTTTAATGAGTTGAAGTTCAATGAGTTGAAGTTTCAGTTGAGGTTAATTTGTAGTGGCGCTGACACGGCTGTGCTCAAGGTTGGAGGGGGCGGCACCACTGGCTGTGGTGTCTACATACCCCCCAGCAGCGCCTGAGCTCAGGCGTCTGCCAGCTATTCGCCATCTGAAAGTTGAAGTCAAAGTAATGGAAGTTCAAGTTTCACTTGAGGAATGGCCTTGATGCGTCTGTTCTCAACGGGGGGGGGGGCTCCACCGCTGGCTGTGGTGTCTACATACGCCCCAGCGGCGCCTGAGCTCAGGCGTCTTGCAGAGACTAGGCAGCTGGACAAGCTCAAGTACCAGGAGTTGAAGTTGCAGCTGAGGTTCGTTGACATGGTGCTGGCGACCGCGCAGCAACACCCCCTTTCACATCCCGGCGAGCGGGTCGGTGCTTGTGTCAGGAGGCTGGTGCCGTCCTTGCTGTGCCAAGCAACAGCAATATACTTCATGATAGCTCAATTGGCACAAATGAACCTTGAAGGTCCTCTGCGGCCATGCAAAGGCGTAGCAACACATGGTATGCGTATGTGCATGGCTGGCATGCCACGGCTTTAGCTGCGCCTGACTGCGTCCGCCACCTGGAACAGCAGAAACATTACTTCAGTAGTATATTTGCGCAGCACCAGCACAATGAACATTGACGTGCTGCACCATGTCTCAGTTTTCACACGGTTTTGTGGCTTTGTTGTTTTTCTAGCGTGTGGCGTTGGTGACCAACACTCAACACGGTGGCATGAGCCGCCACTTGAGGCAACTGACGCCGCTGGGCCCGTGTAGCGCCAAACACATCGTGGTCACGCGTGCTTAGTGATGGGTCACGGCGTATAACGCATTTTATACATTGTACAAAAGACGACGTATTTCCATGCCCAAAAACGCGATAAACGGCGTATTTGCCATATAAATACGTTCATCTGTATACGTTTTACGGCGTATTTACATGCGTTATACTACTGTAGTACTTCGAAGTATGGCGTATAATGCAAAAATCATACGCTGTGACCCATCACTACGCGTGCTGCATCACTTCTCCATCCATCCAGTACTTTCCTCCCAACAATTTGCCATACGGGCGTACACATGGTGGCGCTGGTGCACACCACACACTGAACAAGTGATGGGTCACAGCGTACTATAATGTATTTCAGGGTACAGGGTACGTCAGTACATGGTACGGCGTTCCTTTGTACTTGAAAATATGTCTGCGCCCAAATACACGATATACGTGTATTTGCCGTAACAATACGTTCATCTGTATCTGCAGTACACCGTATTTACATATGTGGAACGCACCACATCTCTACGATGGAATCCGCGCTTCGGTAGGTGCGATACTTGACTGCCCTGAGTAGGCGCAAGTCTTTGCTCTCTTCACCCCCTTGCACGGGTCCGCCCAGGGTGACGGCCCCTACCAGTGGGGAGACCTAGAGTTTATCGCTCCTATATGAGTTTTCATATGTTGTACGGCGTATAATGAAAATTTGATGCTGTGACCCATCACTACACATAACCCACCTGCCACTGCTCCCCGCGCGTGCAGCTGTGCAGGTGCCACAGGACCCCCCAGTCACGCACCGACTGCAGCCTGCCCACCACAGCCTCCACGTCCACCACGCCGCATTCTCTCACCAGCCCCTCAAGCGCTCCCGCCTCCGTCTCACCAGCGTAGGCATTCTGCTCCTGTTGGCGACCCAGGCTGCTCCGCTGCGGCTGTGGTGGCTGCTGCCCGGCCTGCTGCTGGCTGGTCTGTTGCCTCTGGGCGGACTCGCGCTTCTGGGCCTGTTTGATGAAGCAGTTCTGGTGGGTGAGGTGCCATGGCGGCAGGCAACGCCTGACCCTATGCTCCACATCTGGATCGAGGTCCAAGTCCTCGAGTTGGACAGCGAGCAGCATCTCAGCCGGCTCGCCATCGGCGATCAAGGAGTTGGCTGCGCCCATGCTGCTGCCTGAAGCTGCTTGGTCGCTGCTGCTAGTACAGGGCTGGCTGAGGCCTCATCGCCACAGTCACAGCTGCGCTGCTGCTGCTGCTGCCAGTCCACGTACGGGGGTGTGCTGTGAAGGCGCGTGATGCACGATGCATCGCGAAATCTCGCTTGTCACATTGTCCACAGTTGCATTCGAAACGCCAGAAGCCACGGATCCTTGGCGGATCACTGGAGTTTGATTCAAAATTCCCGCGGGGGAGGAGGGAACGGCAACCCCTAGCCCTGCCGCCACCCCCAGGCCATGGCACCATGCCCATCACCCGCATCACCCCAGAGCTGGTGTCCGACATCCTGCGTGGCTACGGCCACGTCCGTAAGCTCAACCTCAGCAGCAACTCCATCACTCGGGTGGAGCAGTTGGAGTCCCTTCCCTGGCTGTGCAAGCTAAACCTCTCCCTGAACGCACTCACCAGCGAGCCCGGCGCACTCGAGGGGCTGCAGCTGCTGTCCCTGCTGCAGTCCCTCGACCTGAGCGGCAACAGGATATCGGCCCTCCACGTCTTCTCCGCCCCCGGGGTTTTCCCACACCTTGAGGCACTGGACCTGTCTCACAACCGCATCGGGGATTTGGCGGCGGTAGCTCACCTTCAGCCACTGCCCAGCCTGCGGTCTCTGCAGCTGCAGGGGAACCCCGTGGCCGCGGCACCGGGCTACCGCAGCAGGCTGCTGGCGCTGCTGCCCTTCCTCGAAGAGCTGGACGGCGAGGAGTGCTTCAGCGATGCCAGCAGCAGCAGATCAGGTGGCGTGGGCGCCAGCAGCAGCAGCGTGCGAAGCAGCAGCGTGCGGAGCAGCCTGGCTTCCAGCAGTGCGCTGGGGGGAGAAGCTGCAGCAGCCGCGGCGGCTGAGGCTAGCATCAGTGACGACGCTGGCATGGATTCATGGGATGAAAACGACGCGCATGCGCACAATGCGCTGGCTCTGCAGCAGCAGGCGTTGGCCCGCCCGCTGTCCCCCTCCGCCTGCCCCCCTTCCGACACTGGCGCCTCTGCTGGGTTGCCGGCAGCGCCAACTATAGCACCAACAGCGCCAACGTCGCTCTCGTCAACAGCAGCAGCTTTTGATGCGGGGGGTGGCAGCATCGGGGGTGGTGGCAGCGGCGGGCTGCAGACAGCGGCTGTGGGGGCGATTGGCGGCAGCGGTGGTGGTGGCAGTGGGGGTGGTGGCGGTGGGGGGATGCAACCAGCGGATGCGAACATGGCTAGCACCTGGCAAGCTCATGATGAAGGTGAGAGGCAGCGTTGGAATAACCCCGTGTCAGGGCAGAAAGCACACAGCTGGTGTGCATGTGTTCGTACACCCTCATTTATCATTGGCGCGCCCAGATTGTTTTCCGATTGCGCCCCCATCTTGTTGGCGGTGTCAGCGCTGTAACAACCTCACGCAGCATTCACCAATGCCAGGATGGCAACCACCACGACTGCCAACTTTTGCAAAACCAGGCAACTGTGTCCTTATTTGGCGAGCACCTCCACCTGGACAGCAGTTGTTGCAGCTGCTTTTCCACGCATCCACACACCCTCCAACCCAAGTCAGTCACCCAGTACTCCAGTGGCGTGACCAGTGTTATAAGGGATCCCAAGTCCCATGATTTTCTGCTTATCCATGGTACAATCGCCCGCTGCGGCTGTCAAAGAAACTCACATAACCCACACTCTGCTGTTTTCGCTGCCTGCCGCGACGTGTGCGCCAGCGCCACTGCTGCGCGCCGCCGCCGCCGCAGTCTTGCAGTCACCACCTGTCACTGACACCACGGCGCCAACAGCTGCGGCTCTTCAGCCCCTGCCAGCTGCAGCCCTGCCAGCAACCGGCGGCGGCCCACAACATGTTGCCGCCGCGGGCGCTGCTGCTGGCGCGCCGCGGCCGCCACCGGTGGCCGCACCACCACCACCTTCAGCCGCTAGCTCTGGAGGCCAGCCACCGGCAGCTGCTCAGCCTTCGGCAGGCACAGCACTTGCACCATCTACGGTGGCAACGGCAAACAGCGCAGCGTCTGTGCCAGCCAGGGCCACACTGGCCGTGGCAGCGGCAGCGCCGCCCGCAGCTGCTGCTGCTGCTGCGCCGGCGGTGACTGGCATGGAGGCTGCTGGTGGGTCCGGCGGCGCAGCTGAGGGCGGAGCATCTCCAGTCGGCACTTCTATTGACAGCACTGGCGACTCTGGTGCTGCTGCCGATGCGGCGGCGGCTGTGGAGCCAGCGGCGGCACCGGCGGCAGCGGGCGCGCTTGCCCCGGCAGGTGCGGTGCCACCGCAGGAGCCTCTGGCAGCGGCGGCGACGGTGGCAGGCGGGAGTGCAGATGCAGTGGCGCCAGTGCTGCTGCCAGAGCTGACAGGCGAGGCAGGCTCAGGCATGTTGCATGCGCGGCCTGCAGAGGAGGGAGGTGTGGCGGCGGAGTTGAAACTCTCTGTGGCAGCGGCGGGTGGCATGAGCGTGCCTTTGACGGCGGTGCCAGATAGGCCAGGCTCACCAGCAGCAGCGGAGGCGGCGGGAGCCGCGGCTGCAGCGGCGGCAGCGCTGCCAGGCACTGGGGCGGCAACCCTTGCAGCAGAGGAACTTGCAGCAGCAGCGGCGGCGGCGGCGAAAGCAGAAGCACTGCCTGAGGCGCCAGCGGCGGCGACGGCGCAGGCAGCGCTGGCGTCGCCTGACCATCAGCAGGAGTCCGCCCACCATGAGGGCTCGCCAGCTGCGGCGGCGCACACAGCACCTGATGGCGGTACGGCACCGGATGGTGCTGTAACTGCTGAGCACATGTGGGCTGCGCCACTGGCGCGCTCTACTGCAGGCGCGGGCGCAACTGGGGTGTTGGCGGAGGCGGCAGCAGTGGTTGGGCCAGCACAGGCTTTGGCGACAAGCGACCAGGTGGCGGCTACTGCTGCTGTCAGCGGCGGTGGTAGTCAGGAGGCGCAGCCCGAGGCAGGAGCCCGCAGCACCAGGAGCCCCAGCGACAGCAGCAAGGTGGCGGAGGGCGCGGTGTTGGTGCAGCAGGAGCAGGACCACCGCCAGCAGCAGCAGCAGCAGCAGCAGCAGGAGCTTGCACCCCAGCTTCAGCTGGGCGGCGCAGCAACAGCGGTGGCTGGCGCCATCACCGCGCATATGCCTGCTGCCGTCGCAGCAGCACCCGCGGCTGCTGCCGTGCCGCAGCGACCTGCTTTGGAGCCACCCTTGCCAACGCTAGCAGAGAGCACTTCGGCAGCAGCAGCCGCGCTCCCACAGGCCCCTGCTGACCCACCGCCAGCCTCCGCCGCTGCTGCGCCGCCTCCGGACACCACTCTATCCGCACCGCCCACGGACTGCTGTGCTCCGCCACCGGCAGAGCCTGCGCCTCCGCGCACACCCTACCTTGCAACAGCTCCTGGTGCGGCGGCAGCTGCAGCAGCACTCAGCGGCAGTGGCGCTGCCAGCGCTGCCTACAACACGGGGGCACCCCCCGCATCTCCCGCTGCGGTGGTGGCAGCCGCTGGCGCCGCGCCCGCAGCACACAGCGGCAACAGCGCTGGCGATGCGAGGCTGCACACGGCCTTTGATGCAGCGCCGGCGGCTGCGCCCACTGCGCCACTGGCTGCGCCACCAACCGCACACACCGGCGGCAACGGCAGCACTGGAAGCGCAACACTGCCCACTGCTTTTGACGCGCGGACAGTGGCGGTGTCCGCTGCCCCCCCCGCTGCCTATGCGGGAGGCGTCACGCCGGCGGCGGCGGCCCCTGCCCCGTTGGCTGCTTTGGAGGGGCTGTCGCCCCCCGCTAATGCGGCGGCGGCCGCGGCAGCGGTGCCCACTGCTGCACCAGCAGCATACGCCGGCAGTGGCGGCGGCGCTGGAAACGCGACACTGCGCACTGCTTTCGGTGCCGTGTCGGCCCCTGTTGCTTCTGCAGGGGCGGCTGCAGCGGCGGCGCCCACTGCTGCACCCACAGTTTCCGGCGGCGGCGGAGGCGCGGCGGCAGCCGCTCTGACACGGGAGCTGGAGCTACTGCGGCGGCAGAACCGGGCACTAAAGGAAGCGGCGGCGCTAGCAGATGCCGCACTTGCCGCACAGTCCCGCCGCAGCGGCTTGCTTCGTGCTCAGCAGCAGCCACGCCCCTGGGAGCCCCGTGGTGGCCGGCCAGCGGGGGGGGGGGGGGGGGGGGGGGGGGGGGGGGGGGGGGGGGGGGGGGGGGGGGGGGGGGGGGGGGGATGCGTATGCGGCGCTGCTGACGGCGTGGAGGAGGGAGGTGGTTCGGCTGCTGGCACAGCGCGCGTGTGAGCGGGTGAGTGGTGTGCTGAGCAGGCACACACACGTATACATGTGTATACACTCTCTCCGTTTCACTTCAAAAACGCTCGATGCCTAAGACGCTTTATACCAAGGGACCATCAACTCGGTTGTCTTTGGTGCCCTTATATCGATGGAAAGCCCTTGAGCAGGGCTTTCTGCTGGTGTTTGCAGTGCTAAATAAGAAGTACTTCGAAGTACTACTGAAGTATATAGATACTTTGTTCCTGGTCCCTATGTATACGTGTTCTTGAGCCCATGATGGGTAGGCTGCTTGTGTCTACCCCCTGATGGCCACAGTTTGAGCTGCTCTGCTGCCCAGCACTGCTGTCGCTGGTGCTCGGCACGGCGGCTGCTGCTGAGCACTGCCGCTGCTGCACCACACTGCCACAGAGCACTGCGGCTGCTGCTGCACACTGCCACCGAGCACTGCGGCTGCTGCTGAACACTGCCACCGAGCACTGCCGCTGCCACTGAACACTGCCACTGAGCACTGCTGCCCGCGCCCGCGCAGGAGACTTCGACCCGGGAGGCTGCCCAATTTCGGGCAGCAGCTGCTGAGCAGGCCAGGCTGCGGGGCGGCGCCGAGACCAGAGCGAGTGTGGCGGAGCGGCGCGCCGCTGCCTCAGAGGCGGAGGCGGAGCTGCTCAGCAGTAAGCTGGAGGGTGTGGAGGGGCAGCTGGCGCGCACACAGGCCAGGTAAATTACTGATAACACAACGCACAAAATTTTCGTTTTGCGCCGTACAACGTATGTAAATACGGCGTATAACGTTTATGAAAACTCATCTATGAGCAATAAACTCTAGGTCTCCCTGCATGTAAATACGCATACATGTGCTTGAAGTATTTGTAAGGTATGTAGGCGGAGGCTGCTCAGCAGTAAGCTGGAGGGTGTGGAGGGGCAGCTGGCGCGCACACAGGCCAGGTGAAGTGCTGATAGTGATGGGGCACAGCTTACAATTTTTTTCATCATGCGCTGTACAACGAATGTGAATACGGTGTACTACTGTAGTACTACTGTAGTATAACATACTTCCAAGTAGTTCAAGAACTCATATACATGGTACTTGAACTATTGATTCGGCATGTAGGCAGAGGCTGAGCTGCTGAGCACCAAAGTATAGGGGCGGGAGGGGCAGCTGGCGCACTCACAGGCCAGGTGAAGTGCTGATAGTGATGGGGCACAGCGCACAGTTTTTTTATTATGCGCTGTACAACAAATGTGCATAGTGTACAACATACTTGCAAGTAATTCAATAATTCATACCATATACATGTACTCGAACTATTGATACGGCATATAGGCGGAGGCTGAGCTGCTGAGCAGCGAAGTATAGGGCGATAAAGGGGGGCAGCTGGCGCGCGTACAGGCCTGGTGAACTGCTGATAGTGATACAGCGCACAAAATATCAATCATGCGCTTAATACGGCGTATAACATACTTCATACACATGTGCTCGACGTACTATGTAGTATTTATATGGCATGTACGCGGAGGCTGAGGTGCTCAGCAGTAAGCTCAACGGTGTGGAGGGGCAGCTGGCGCACTCACAAACCAGCAGGAGTGCTGATAGTGATGGGGCACAGTGCACAAATATTTCGTCATGCGCCGTGTAACATAAAGTATGTAAACATGGTGGACAACATACTTCTAAGTACTTCAAGTATCCATACACATGTAGTTGCACTAATTATACGGCATGTACGCGAACGCGGAGGTGCTCAGCAGTAGGCTAAAGGGTGTGGAGGGGCAGCCGGCGCGCACACAGGCCAGGTGAACTGTGGGTGGTGGTGCTGCTGAGCAAAGCGGCATTGAGCAGCAGCACTGCAGCGGCATGTGACATGTGTTGGCGATGCGCACACTGAGTGGCGCCCTTAGTTGGTAGGCCACAAGTGGCGCAAGCACTACACGGCACATGTACTTTCATCAAGCTCCGCTTAGGGCGCGGAAAGCCCTCTGCACATGGTGTGACCGGAAAAGGCATGATCAGACATGCTGTACACATGGTTTATGTACATCAGCGTACCTGAAGTATGTATACACCGTGCACTGCATGACTTCCTCATACTTCAGAAGTATGCATTTTATCGCAACCCCAGGTACTAGGCACCGGTGCTCCGCCACACCGCAGCTCACAAGAGGTTGGTTGTTCACTCTGCTTCCTGCTGCTGCAGATGTGCTGAGCTCGAGGGGCAGCTGCAGCAGCGCGACGCGACCGCTGCAGCGCTGCGGGCAATGGTGGAGCGGTGCGCCTCGCTGCCGCCGCTGGGCGAGTCCTACTATGATACCCAGGTATGCTGTGAGTCATAGTATCATACTCAGGTATGATGTGAGTCATAGTATGATATCCAGGTCTGCTGTGACTCATGGTATACTCAGGTTTGCTGTGAGTCCTAGTGCTTCTGAAGTATGCTATTCAGGTCTGCTGTGGATTGAAGTATCATGCCAGATGGGTGGAGCTGGGCGAGTCCTACTATGATGCCCAGGTATGCCGTGAGTCATATTATGATACCCAGGTATGCTGTGAGTCATAATGTGCTATCCAGGTCTGCTGTGAGTCACAGTATCATATCAGATGGTCGGTGCGCCTCGCAGCCGCCGTTGGGCGAGCCCTAGTGATTATGATACCCGGGTATGCTGTGGGTCATACTGATGACACCCAGGTATGCCGTGAGTCGTACTTCTAGCACTTCATATTTCTTGAAGTATAGTACAATACCTAGGTATGCGGTGAGTCATAGCATGGTACCAGGTATGCTGCGAGACGTACCACAATACCCAGGTATCATGCAAACTGCGGCTGTGGGTGGTATACACCACAGGCGCACACATTAGTGGCATCCATTTTCTGTTGAAAAGCTGTATATACGGTGTATATCACCTTCAATTGCACCCCTGAGCACATGCACACACAACTACCTGCATTTTGCTTGGCAGGCAGGTGTGCTATGAGTCCTACTCATGATACCCAGATACCCGCCATCACATTGCTTCATATGCGCATGTGGCGCAGGCGCTGGCGCGGCTGGAAGGGCCCTCCCAGCGCGTGGCGCTCACAATACTGCCATTCACTTTCTGTTTGAGGAGCCGTACATATGGCGAGTATCACAGTCAATTACTTCGAAGTGTACGCTTGTTCACGGCTGGAGGGTTTTTCCCAGCACACATGTACTCCGCAGTGCACACAGACCAGCAAGAAAGGCCTAAGCAGGAACCACATTGCATGTACATACATGTTTTGTTGGAAAGCCGTACATATGCTTCTTCTTAGGCGCCATCTTTCCTTTGTTCACCCCCTTGCACGGGTCCGCCCAGGGTGACGGCCCCTACCGGTGGGGAGACCTAGAGCTATCGCTCCTAGATGAGTTTTCATATACACAGTGCACCCCCCCCAAAAAAAACGAATGCGCCTTTTTTTGCCACAAAACGCAGGTTCGCTTCCGTGGCGCCGGCTACAGTGGCGAGGGCAGCGCTTACACCACCGCGCAAATGGCCAAGGAGACTTTTGTGGAGCTGGTGAGGCGGCTGCTGGTGTTGCGCGCGGGCGTGGTGAGGGAGGAGCAGCAGGTGCGGGTTGCTGACGAGGACAGAGGGCAGGAGGAGGAGGCGTTGGAACGACACGCCGTCGCGCACTTCAGCAGGTGAGGTGTCACATTGATGCTGCCACATTAGTATTTCCACATACTGTACTAAAATACTTTTCAGAGAGAAAAAATGCCTAAATCACAGGACAATTTCGCAGCAGGTGCGCGACACGAGGCGGGAGGGCAGGAAGAGGAGGCGCTGGAACGACACGCCGTTGCGCACTTCAGCAGGTGAGGGTCATGTTGCTTTTATGTATATAGGTACAACTTTGAAGTACATACTACGGCAGGAGTCAGAGAGAAAAATAAATATACCAGGTATATAGAACCTTGTGGATATTACAGGACAATTTCGCGCCAGGTGCGGGACGCTGATGAGGAGGGAGACCTGGAGGAGGAGGCGCCGCGCGCTGGAACGGCGCGCCGTGGCGCACTTCTGCAGGTGATGTGTCATATTGTTTTTTATGTGCGCACACAGTATTCAGAGAGAAAAGACATCAAACTACAGATGCTACAGGACGATTTCTCAGCAGGCGCAAGACGCTGATGAAGAGACGTTGTTGTTGTCGGGCCCATCGATACTCATATGCCAGGTCACCACTGCTATGCCGCCCATTCGAACCAGCGCCGCATGCCGCCCGCCCCCTTTCGACTTCAACACCTCCTACTTCAACTTCAACACGTCTCACACGCCGCGGTGCCACCACTGCTGTGCCGCCAGCTCGCACGCCTTCAGCTTCAAACACCTCTTTACTTCAACTTCAACATGTCTCCCACACTGCGGTGTCACGGCTGCCGTGCCGCCAACTCACACTCTTTTAACTTCAACACCTCCTACTTCAACTCCAACACTTCTCACGCGCTGCAGTTACACCACTGCCGTGCCGCCAACTCACACCGACCTGCCGCCCGCCCCCCTCTTCCCCCCCCTTCAACGTCACCATCTTCAACTTCAACACCTTTTACTTCAACTTCAACACATGCTACATCAACTTTGGAGAGCAGAGACGGCCAGCGCCTGAGCATGCTTCTGGACCAGTCCCAGTTCTCGGACAGCGAGGGGGACGATGACTTTGGGCCCGACGACGGCAGCAGCGACGATGAGCCAAGCGCACCGGATGTGAGTGCGTGCACGTAATTTCAGCGGTGTATTACAACCATGTACAAACATTCATGCGTGTACATATACGTCACTTCCCCTATTTGCGGCAGGCACGTACGTGCATGTCCGCGGATTGGTTGAACTTTCTTGCTTTTGGAAGGGCGGGTGGTGTGTGCTGCCGGCCAGCCTTAATTCTGGTTCTCGTGTAGGGGATGGGGGAGTGGATGTGCCAGGGCGTGGGACACTGGGAATTGGTTGGCGGGGAGCAGGGTGGCGGGTCCTGGGCGGGGTGGGGTGCGTTGTGTGTATTCACAGTCTTCTGCCATCTAGTGCTGATGCCTGGCGCTCAGTAGGCCGCTGGTTGTCACTTCCCCTATTCGCGGCATGCTCATGCGTGCATGTTTGTGGATTGGTTTCTTACTTTTGGAAGGGCAATTGGTGTGTGCTGCTGCGCAGCCTTAAATTTGGGTCCGGTGTTGGCGGGGGGGCTGGGCGCTTTGGTGCCATGCGGCACTGGTAGCACCTTGTAGACCGCTACGGTATGAGTACTGTTCGACCTTCATCAACCGCACCCCATGTGCACAGGGCTTTCCGCGCCCCAAGCGGAGTTCAATGAAAGTACATCTGCTGCTGTTTTATGACTGATGGGGTATCTTGTTACTCATATTCATATATTGCACAGCAGCACATGTTTCCTGTGCCGCGTAGGCACATCGGTACTGTGCTCACGAGAGTACCGTCTTATTCCGAAGCTACACTACTAGTAGGAGGAAGTTTTGGGAGGAACAAAATGGAGGGGGGCGGCACGTTACTTTGTGAGACACTGAAACCGTCATGTATTTTAAATTCACTATTATAGTAAGTATACTTCGCGTGTACGTGCAACGTACTACATTACTAGCACATAATGTGTTGCACATGCGTAAATATTGCTGTTTTCATGACCAAAGTGGGGGATGTTGTAGAGGCTGTGCCACTGCCCTGCCTTTACATCAATGCCCTACACTTTACAAATCACTCCACGGGCATTGTCCTGGCATTTTCTTCACAGCCACGGCAGTATCAGGGCTCACCAACTTCTTGTTTTCCCCACTTTACCGCACCTGAAACTGCCTTGGCCAACAACACGAGCAAAAAAAACTATAGCACCTGTCTGCACTGCATCTCTTGCGTGCGCGCGCACCATTTGTGCAGCGCGGCGGGCGCCAACAAAAACGCCACCACATTTTCCAGGGAAAAAACAACCATATTTTTGGGCGGCGGGGCCACAGGAGGCACCATCACTCTCAGCGGCACGGTGACTCAGGGGCAGCGCTGCAGGTCCGAGGATATGCTCAAGAGCTTTGTTGTGGAGGGGGGGGTGGCGCGGCCTGCGCCGGAAGGGGTGAGTGGCACAGTGTTGGGAATGTTCTCCACAGTTGAGGTTGGTCGCTGCAGAAACTTAAAGTTGATGTTGATCGGAGGAGGGTTTAATAGCTTTGTTGTGGAGGGGGGGGCGGTAGCCAGGCCTGCGCCGGAAGGGGTGAGTGGCACGGTTTTGATGATGTTTTACAGAGTTCAAGTTGGTCACTGCATAAACTTGAAGTTGATGTTGATTGGACAACATGCTTAATAGCTTTTTGTGGAGGGAGGAGGGGTAGCCAGGCCTGCGCCAGAAGGGGTGAGTGGCACGGTTTTGGGAATGTTCTACAGAGTTGAAGTTGGTCACTGCAGAAACGTGGTTTTTGATGTTGATGTTGAGGTAGGTCCGAGGCTGGTTCACCCTTTTTTATGAGCGTGCATGCTTGCGGCTGTGACTGGTGTTATCTGGTAAGCGTGTTGATTGGCGCGCACTTTGTGAACAGCCAGTTAGTATCAGTTCCAGCTGCGTTTTGCGGCATAGCAGCAGGTATACACCACTTGCCCTTGGCAAAGGCGCCAGAACAGACTCTGTTGTGTCGCACCAGAGTGCTCTGACAGTCGCAGCGCCCACAGCACTGCAACCACAGCGGTGCCCGCAGCAGCACCAGCACCAGCCAGCACCGTCTCTACAAGACCACAACCCGTACTTTTTGTCACTCACCCGCACGTGTGATTTGCCTGTTGGTGTGCCTGTTGGTTGTGCCCTGTGGTGCCCCTTGTGTGTCCACATGCATGTGCCGCAGCGGCTGTCGCTGCTGGGGCCCATGAGAGCAGTGGCGCACGATCACTCAGCTGGCGCGGCGTCACAGGGCGTGCTGGGGGGGCAGCAGGTGAGCAGTGCACATGGCTCCCATACCCCATTTGTACCTCATAATACATACTTCTGAAGTACTACTGTAGTATGTACACATTGGCATACCAAAAAATTACATGTTTTTATGTACATATGGTATACATTATGTACAGTACCTAGTTGGTATATATATGCCTTAGATGTTCACATACCTGGCTGAAGGATATATATATACACCATGTACACTTAGAATTCTGAAACAGTTCGGGCTGTTGTTCTGGCGTGCATGCAGCTGCGTGTGCACACGCGTGCACCGACCAGTACACACGCATTCCAGGCATGGCGTGTGGACAGCGGCCCTCCGCAGCTCTGCTGTGACAGCACGTAGTGGCTGAGAGCGCACTTCCATAGGATGGGTCACAGCATGTACATTTTTTCTTCAATGCTTTTTTTTCTTCACATGACGTGCAGTGTATCACGTATTTTTATATTGCAATGACTCACCGTATCCACCGTCTACCGCTTTGTTGTGCGCAGCAAATACGCTGTACTCCTCCTAACCCAACTACTTTATGTTATAGAAGAAGTATAAATTAAGTGGTACCAGCATACCGCCCTGAACCACTACCACTACTACCCCCCCCCCCCCCCCCCCCCCCCCCCCCCCCCCCCCCCCCCCCCCCCCCC
>JAULBY010010002.1:0-25150 GCA_032358315.1 Ophiocytium majus
GGGGGGGGGGGGTTGTGCACCATACTGGTTGTGACACTTTGGGTCCTGCTGTGGTGAAAGCGTGAGCAGCACAGAGAGCCTGGGCCCACCAAGTTTTGGTTCCTGTTTGCAGCATGATTACCACCCTGTACAGCTGTGCTCCTTTTCCACGTTGGCTGCAAAATTTGCCAGGTCGGAAGCCGTTTCCGTGCTGAGCCAGGCACTGCTTTCCTACAGGAGCGCAGAAGCCACAGGACCTGTCGTTTTGATGCAGCAGTTACGTGCCCACAGACAAAGCGCAGCAGCAGCCACCAGCATTTACCAACAACGCTGGGTAGAGCCATGAACGCAGCGCACCGAGCAATACAGTGGCGTGTGCTGAGGGCGACTGTTGCTGTTAGGACCATGCTGCTACAGCTGGCCGAGCTGGTGCTGCTGCTGGCACTAGGGATGTATGCTGCGGTAGCGATATGACAACAAGAGCAGCAGCAGTGCTCACTCACCAACAGCTCCAACCAGCATCGTTTGATTGGAGCCATGATCGCGCACGCCTACTTTAAGACGAAACGAAACGTGTTGTCCGTCTGCGCAGCTGCTGAAGAACGGCTGCTGCTGCTGCTACAGGCGCTGACCGAGCTGGTGCTGCTGTTACTCGTGTTGTATAAGGGTGGTAGTGCTACTGCTGCTGGTGGACGCGCATGGCACACGCCCCGCCTTCTGCTGTCGCTGGTGCAATGCTGCTGCAAGAATCCTTTTAGCCTCCACGGTGCCTTACCTCTTGAGACCAACAGCCATCCCTGTCGCTGCGTCGCTGCTACAGCGCGTTGAGATGTTAGCCGTTCTTCAGCCGGTGCTGCGTCGTCTGAGCCGCTGGTGTTGAGGTAGAGCCGTCATGCCCGTGGGAGAGGCTGGGGTTGTAACGCGCAGCTTCAAGCTCCTGTAGCAGCTGACAGTCACCCGCCTTGGCTGAGCAAGCAGACTCTGAGAACCTGAGTGCGCACGCGGCGGTGCCCGTGCCCGTGCCTCGTGTTTGGCTGGTGCACGCCAGCAGCAGGCTTTGCGTTATGCGGTGCGTATCCGTGCTCGCGCCGACTACCACCCCCACCGGCACCGAGCAGCAGCCAGCAGCCAGCAGCCAGCAGCATGCCAGCAGCACCAGCAGCGCGAGCCAGCTAGCCGTGTACTGGTGACCTAGCTACCGTGAGTCACACCTATCTGGATAATGACGGCACCTTGCCAGAGCGGTTAATGGGTGAGATTCGAAATCTCATGTGCTATGCACGCGTGTGTTCGAATCACACAGGTGTCGTTTTTGGCTTCCTTTGTTTCGGGCGGCGATGTCTCAGCGTGTTTTCCCCCAAAAATCATTCAAGCGGTCATGACAACAGTTATTGTAGTAGTGGGGAAGAAAGCCAGAAGACTTCAGGCCAGCTTAGCAGCTCTCTCTCTCTCATCGTGGGGAGGCAGGTGGCTCCTCTCCATACACAGATGACAGCAGCAGC
The DNA here is from genome assembly GCA_032358315.1 of Ophiocytium majus. Lineage (NCBI taxonomy): Eukaryota > Xanthophyceae > Mischococcales > Ophiocytiaceae > Ophiocytium > Ophiocytium majus. Next base: position 1,482 of record JAULBY010010002.1, read on the forward strand.
AGCACAACGCTGGCGGGGTGGTTCCCCAGTCGCATAGCACCAAGGACCCCCAACTACCATTGCAGCCCCTGATAGGCTGCCCAACGGCCAATGAGAAGATACAGTGGCAACATAAGAGGGGGCCTAGGCACCGTGCAAGAGAAGAGGGCCCCTTGGCACATGCTTCTGAAGTACCGAGGGCCAATGAGGGGGCCTTGGTGCCTAGGACAGAACGGGCATGACCGAGGGCTCTGAACATGGGTCTGTAGCAAACCACAGCCTCTGGTGAAAGAGGCTCCAAAGGGCATAACAAATGCGGCTCCCTACCACATTGTGTATAAATAAATTTATTTATAAAAATTATGGTACTTTCTACAAAATAATACATTATTTATTTTTATTTAGGAAGTAAATAAGCATTGCAACAACCTGTGTGCAGAGCCTGCTTCCCCTGTGCCAAGGTCTGCACTTTCATGCCTATGCCTAGTGCGTTGCTGCCAGGGTCACTGTGTCGTTGACTCCTCTGGCAAACAGGCAGACTCTTGAACTGCTCTGTCCAACTTCACCAATATACAAACTTCACTAAACATGCACAGACCTCACCTGCCTGCTCTACTTCCCCGTTAATTTCCCAGTCCAGGCTGTGGTAAGGCTTTTTAGTTGCCACCACCTACTCGGTGACACACGGGGGCGGCGTGCACGGGTAGCCCCAGCCGGTGTCGTGTACTACAGTAGGTGCCGGCAGCAGTAGGCACTCGCCGCTCACCAATGAGCCTGTTTGAGGTGCCGACGCCCTGGGTGCAACAGGCACAGGCCCGTGCTCGGGGAGTGCTCGGGGGCTGCTGGTGCTGTGAGCGTGCGCGGATCCAATGGCATGCTGCGGCTGGTACTACGTCATATGGAGCCTGAGGGGGGCGGTATACTCGGTTATACCCGGGGCCCGGGGGAGTGTGCTACCTCCCCGCCAGCCAGACGTTTCTGGTTTCCACCATTACGTACACAAGCCGCCGCCCAAGGTTTTTGTTGCCACCGTGCAGTTGCATGTTGCAGAAAAGCTGCCGCATTGTGCAACGTATTTTTAAGTCATGTGCATTTTACACAGTGACATGCATTGAGGCAGTGCAGTGCACGGTGAGATACAGCGCCACCAGCAAGCAGCACACACGTTTTGCGAAAAATGGTCGATTGGCATGTCCACAGGCCTGTAAGATCTAAAGCCGTTCTTGGCCAGCTGCGAAAGCGCACTGTACGCGCATGCAAACCATGGTGTCCCGCATCTGTATGTATTCGTACCCCCCTATGCAAACCACAAATGCTGTTGCACTGGTGGCGCCCCCGTAAGCAGCAGCAGACAGCGCCCCTGGCAACAGCAGCTGCAAGCATCATGGTACCTGGCGCACATGCTGCTGTAATGAGGCCACGGCAGCATTGTGTGCGGCTACAGCAGTCCCCATGCTAGTGCTGCTGCTCGCTCTCCACTGCACTCGAGGCCCATGGCTGGTCAGGCCATGCCACACAGCACATCTGCGTCAGGTGCGCCATGCCCTCTTCGCTCACCGTCTCCGCCAGCTGTGCCAGCAGCTCGTCTTCCGCTGCGGAAACTTCAACTTCGCAGCCATTGCGCTTAATGGATGCTGGAACACCACTGTCCACAGGCACACCCAGCTGCGGCGCATCTGCTACCACACCGAGAGTGTGACCCATGCTGCTGAGCAGGGCAGATTGGCTGCCGCCGCCGCTCAATGTACACATGTCGCTGCTGGGAGGCATTCCCATGCCGCTGCCACCTGCACTGCTGCAGCCACACCCGTGCCACGCCGCAGCATCAACAGGTGGCCATTCGAACATGCCACCTGGCATGCCTGCATCAATACCAGCATTGGGAGCGCATGCCTGCGCATCAGCGCCACCGACCCACAGCAACTGCTCCAGCGTAGGCGTTGCTGCAGCAACATCAAGGGCATCTGCGTATGCGCGTTGGTGCGCTGCCACGGCAGCGGAGTGTGCCGCTGCCACAGCAAGTGCATCTGCACACGCGCGCTCCTGGGCTGTCACAGCTGCCGTGAGGGCTGCCGCACCTGCCTGTGCGGCGTGGGCCGATGACTGCCACAGCAACAAGCCCTCATCAAAGCTATTCTTGCACCTTGGTACTGCTGGAATGCTCAGATTGGCGCCTGCCGCCGCTGCTGCCGCTGCTGCAGTGTCAGGCGCCACAAATGGCCAGTTGGACCATGTGCCAATGCTGGCAACACCTGCACCGCCGATGACATCGGCAACGCCACCGCAGTCAAACGACAGCTCGGCACTGTCTGCATCGCCAAGAAAGTCAAACGACAGCTCGGCACTCGCCGCTGAGTCCGTGGTGGCGTCCATGGCTGACATGGCACCTCCTGGAGCTGCTGGCGGGCATGGAGTGAATGCGGCAGCGCCAGAGGCTGCTGCTGCAGCAGCGGCGTGCAGCATGGTGTAGTGGACAAACACGCATGCGCCGCCGTGTAGCATGTTGTTGACCACCAGCTGGTGCACCGCCGCGCAGCGAGACTTGCTGCACAGAGCAAACCAGGGTAGGCACAGCAGAGGAGAGCGCAAGCGTTGGGTGAATTTTTAGGACACGAGCACACAGCTCTTTGCTGTGCACGTGTGGCCCACTCTAGGAGCACACCAGCACATGCTGTCATGTGCCAGCGCAAGTACTCACAAACCTAAGCACATGCAAGAGCGTGCCATGCATGTGCCACAGGTTGCACCAACAGGCTTAGGTGTGAGTTCATGTAATCCCGGTATCACACGCTATGCAGCTGTGACATGACGCACTGACTGCCCAGGTTATTGACCAGCGTGCCCCTCCCCTGGTGGCTCTGATGACGGCCTGTCTGTTTACCCTCAGGCTAGCAACTATTTGCAGATAGGCAGCCGCATGGTCGCAAACTCTCACACTCTGGCACCTTATCAGGCACTCCAAGAGCACGCGTAGCTGTTGACGTATGCCTAACACATGCACGCAACAGTGCACCCATGCGAAGGTATGCATGCGAGAGTGCCGAGTAGGTGGGTACTCACGTGCACAGGAACATGTCGGCCATGCCTGCCTCACTGTCAGGCAGCACATCAGTGCCGTTGGCCAGCTGCAGGCCGTTGTACAGGCGCACCAGCTCTGCGTGCTCAGCCTGCATGTCACAGCTCAGCAGCAATGCCGCCATCCTGCATCACATGCGCACGAGCGGCAAGCACCAATGAGGGGCATGCGGGGCACATGAGCAGTGCGCTTGTGAGCCAAACAGTGAAGGCGTGCATGCTAGCCAGCAGCATGCTGTGCTGCGTGCTGATGCAGCAAAGGCGCATTTCGTGCGGAGCAGTCATTTGAGCTCGAGGTGCAGCAACTTGCAATGCCTTCAAACCTGTGGGCATGTCTTGCACATGTGAGCACGGCTGCTGCCTAAGTGCGCTTCCCAGCACAGCAGCTGACACGAGCACACTGGAACCACACTGCCAACGCTCTTGACACCATCACAGAGTCCGTGCAACACAGCCTCAACACAGCTCGAGCACAAAAGCTTACTGCGTGTGACATGGTGTCGTAGCATTTCGCCAAAGCTGATTAGCAGACTACACGGTGCAATGTGGAGCAGCATCAATGGAGATAGCGTGCACGCGTCCGCAGCAGCAGCGGGTGTTGGGCACAGCAGGCAAGTAGGTGGTGCTCACCAGTGTGCATTGTGCCTGCTGACGGGGTTGCACAGCATGGTGGGTGCCCGCCTGAGCACCTTCAAGAGTTGTAGCAGCTGGTCCAGGCACTTCAGCTGGTGTCAGCCAACAAAGCAAAACATACATATTGGGAAGTGAGTGTCAGTTTGCGGTGTCTGGCTGTGTGGCTTGCGGTCGCCATGGCAGTGGTCTGGGATTCGAGGCGCGCAGATTGCAAACCATGACAGTTACCACAACAAACATTGAAGTGTACCTGTGCATGGTGTTGATACTTGTACATGCCACCTCAACATGTACAAGTGCACAGTAACACAACACAACCAGACGCTCCTTGCATGTTGACTCATGCGCATGAGCACAGCTGCGCAGCCAGAGCGCCCCTTCCTCTCGACTCAACACACACGGGCATGTGCACTTGAACCACAAGCTAGGGCAGCACTAGCCCACGAAAACCCCTGTGCACTGCTGCCTCATGCTGATTGTGGTGTCGTGCGCACAGGAGCAGCTGCATCACTGCAGGCTTGGCCAAATGAGGGCACGAACTCACCTCATCTCTTCCAACCAGGTAGAGGAACGCCAGGTTGAACCCCAGCCACACTTGGCAGAAGCGCGGTGACTCATGCTGGTCCCGTCCATGTCCCTCCAACACCCGCTCAACCATCAGCTGCAGGCATGCCGCAGCCTCGCGCGGCCTGTGAAGGCTGTCTCCGGGCGGCGCCGCCAACACAAGAGATGCGATCTGCAGTAGCACCACACACACAATGCAGACAGCAGGCGGAATGGGTGTGCAAGTGGTATGGCCACCAAGGGCGCGTCAGGCGCAGGGGGTAAGATGGGCGCACCATCAGGTGGCTGAAGGCGTGGCACGGGTGAGCAGCATTCAGTGGCAGACTAACATCTACGCACTCTGTGCAGGCTGGTACGTGCTCACCAGAGGACATGCCACCCTGTAGTGTCAGCGAGGCAGGGGTAGACTGTGGTGCGCACGCCAGCGCACACACACGTGGCAGACTGGGCACAGCACTAGTGGCTGCGCGTGACCAACATGCAGCTATGGTACTGCACATACCAGTGTGGCACACTGGCTCCGCAACACTGAATGCATGTACAGCGGAAGCCGTGCGTTGTGGCTGGTGGCTGGTGCACCAGCATGTACAACAGGCGTTGTTGTGCACATCATCGCAACTAGTGGTAACCAAGCTACCCTCCATGCTTTATGCACCTGCTATGCATGCCTTGCTCATGCTGGCGTGTAGCACGAACATTCGCTCCTGGATGAAACAATACCAGTAGCTCGTTGGATAAAGCGCTGCACTAAAGTAGGGCGACACACACTGCTCCACGGTGGGAAAAAAAACAATCCTTCGCTACCAACCACAGCACGTGGTGCTCACCTGCTGCACGCGCAACTCCACACTGAACATGACGGGCAGCATGCGCGTGTGCCCTTTGGTGACCACGTTGAACAGCTCTGTCAGGCTTCTGCGTGGCCTGGGCAGCGTCAGCTCTTCCATAGCGTCGGTCACCGCAGGCAAGCGTGTGAGCTGCTTGGCCTGTCATCGGCGGGCAGAGCACGCGGCATAGGTGGCAGCATCGGCAGCAGCAGCTGCTGTTAGTGTCAACTATGTCAACTACAATGCGGGACTGCATAGGTGGCGCAGTTGCGAGGAGGGCGACACACGACAATGCCGGCTATCAGCTGCGCGTCATGAGTGCAGCCCGGGCCGTGTTGCCCTTCAAACATGCAAACTCTGTTCAAGTCGCTCAACACACGTGCTCGAGCATAAGCGGCAGCGTACCTGCATGTCCTCAAGAGGGCCATCAGCACCGGGCAGCTTCACACTGGCTGGCGTGTGGTCGCTGGGGGTTGCAAGCCCTTCAATCCTGGGTGCGTACTTGACAAACACTGCACCAGGGTCTGCTGCGGCCAGGTCACTGGCAGCGGGAAGCGGGCAGTGACAGATGTGGCACAAGTAAGGGCAGGTGCAAAGGGTCCAAGTATCGGCTAGCAAGGCTCTACATGCGGCAAGCTGGCATGGTGGTGAGCAGGGGCCTGGTGGTTGTAAAGGCAGCATGTATCGTTGTACACTGCCAGGTTCTGCTGCATGTGTGGTGCAGTACAAGCGCAAACGCGCATGCACTCAGCAGCGATGGCCAAACGCAACACTGCACCAGCTGTTTAGGCAGCATGACTGGCGGCACGTCTGTTGCCGCCGTTGACAACTTACTGTGTGCACACGCCACCTACTGCAAGTTGGGCTCCCATACACAAACGCTTTGCATGCAGCCACACTTCACGGCACACAACAACACTCACTATTGCACCGCACCATCTGTATACCGGTATATATATGCACTTCAAGAAGTATTCATGTGAGGTACGCTTACCTGCGGTCCTCACCCAGTGAAGCGTCGTTGACACAGGCTGACACCTCAGTGCCATTCATTCTTGTCACCTGCAGCAGTGGCAGTCATCAGCAACAGCAGCGGCAACAGTCTTAGCACTGCTCAAACGCTGCGTGGGAGCTGAAGTGAAGCACCACCACCAAGAGCGCGCAAGCAGCTTGTACACTGGTACCACTGCAGTGTGGCCAAGTGTTGTGAAATATGGTACAGGCAGCTGCGTGCTGAACGTGTGGACCAGGCACAAAGGAGTGCGTACCGCACACATGTATGCTATGCACTACACTAATGTGGAGAAGTACAAGGGGGCATGCAGCATGGCAGCGTGCAGAATGCGCCATGCAGCACCCTCCAGGTCCATTTGTGTGCGTCGCAACTAAAGTACTGGTTTGTGTGCGCTTTACCTCTAGCATGAGCAGTTACCTCTAGCATGAGCAGCATGTCTTCATCCAGCTGTGGCAGCGAGGCTGTGCGCGCAGCGTTGCTCCAGGCATCCGCACTGCCCTTGCCACCAGCCAGCGTGCGATAGACACACATGATGCCCCGAACCAAGTCCATGACATGGCGATGGGCACGGCAGAACCTGCATGTGTGTACATACGCGCGCACGGCATACACGTGTACACGCGGCACAGGTGAGGAAAAAACCCAGCTAACAATGCTTGACATGGCGGCGTGAGGCAAGCTGTGTGCGCAGCTGAGCCACCAGCACATGTGTAGCTCAGGAGCAGCAGTGCGCAGCAGCAGTCCGTGGTATCTAACAGTAGCAGCTAGCAATAGCAGCCGCACCCACCACCACAGCAGGGTAGTAGAAGTAGCACAGTGCAAACACTGCAGCAGTAGTAGCAAAGTGTTCAACGTGGCAACAGTGGCCAGCAAAACCAGTGGCATGGGCTCACCCGGCCATGTCGTCCGTCAGCAGCAGCGCCCAAGCCATGAACATGTACGCTCGCAGTGCCCCCACCTGCGCTGCCACGTCTGACGGCTCCACTTGCTGCTGAGCAACAAGTGCCAGGTGCTGCTGAACAGCACTTGAATGCCGCTGTTTGTGCTGCACGTGCTGGTGAGCACCGCCTGTGCTGGCTCCCGCGCCGCGCTGCTGCTGCGCCATGGCCGCCCATGCGCACGCCACATATGTGCCTGCTGCATGAGACTGGCCGCGTAGCAGTGCTCCGCACGCCACGGCCGTCCACTGCAGCACAGCAGCACCGATAGCAGAAGCAGTGCTGAGCACAAGATGCACAGGTGTGTGTGGCTGCACAGTGTTGTGGAAGTATATACTGCAGTGTCGTGTCGCTGACACTGTGCAAGGCGCCAACTTTGTGTGGTGCACAAAGCGAAGCACAGGTGCACAGCGCTTGATGTCCGCTCGGCAGTGCTCAGCAGCCGGTGGTGCTCAGCAGTAGTAGTGCTCAGCAGCAGTGGTGCTCAGCAGCAGCAGCAACGCAGCTTACCAGCATGCACTCATTAGCGGCGGCTGCTGCAGCGCTGCCTCTTGGCTCCTCCCTGGACAGCATAGCGCTGCATAAGCCGCCGTGGCCGTAGGTCATTATGCGAAGCGCTGTTTTCTGAACCTCCCCATCAGGGATCAGGCCGGCCGCTCCATACGCGATCAGGAATGCTGTTTGTCGCAGCAGCAGCGGCGGGCATTCAGCAGGGCAGCAGCTCCAGGGTTTGATCAGGACAAGCTTCAAGGGTACCTACTGACTTGGTGCAGGGGACTCACTGGGGGTGGGGCATGTGGATAAGCAGGCAGGCAGGCCGTGGCCCTAGCGCGTGCGCTTTTTAGATTTGAATACTCGTGGAATTCCCTTCAGCGCGTGTGCAGCAGCGAGCGCACGCGCAGCAGCAGGTGCAAGCAACCAGCACAGCAGCACCACACCACCAGGTGGCAATACACCACCACCAGGTGGCGCCCGCGCGTAGGGGTAACCTTTGGCGCGCCGCTGACTCACACCCTCCCCCCCCACAGTTTGTTTCTGGGAATTAAAAAAAACACCCGCCGAACTCACATTCCAGATGCTCCAACTCACGCACGCTCAGCACGCCATCAGGGCTGCTGCGGCGGGGCTCCTGCACCAGGGCCGCACCCCTCAGAAGCAGCTGCTGAGCCATCCTCGCCTCTCTCCTGCTCTTGCGCCTCCTGGCGTTGGTGGCGCTGCTCCCTGCTGCTTCCTCTTCATCCTCGAACTTGACCGTGCGCACGTGCCGCTGCTGCTTGCCAGCAGGCGCCAGCTGAGCATCCGAGGCTCTGCGCCGCCTGCCCAACATCGCCCACAGCAGCTTCGTTTGCAACCTACCACCCGCTAGGTGTAGATTGTGCGTGTCTCGCGGCACACACGCCCCTCGAGCCCCTACTTCGTCTCTGACTTCAAGTGGCACAACCCTTTCATGGGCATCATCGGCAGCCGATGCCGTCCGCGCGGCAGGTCAAAAAAAAGCAAGAGCCGCCGCCCCCACCCGAGCCCCCCCCCTTGGCACTCGCGGCGTCCTGACACACACTTGGGGGGGGGGGGAGGGTAGAGAGAGACACAAAAGCACACACTCACGCTGACACAAACACAACGGTGTGCGCGAGTGTGTTTGCTCTGGACAACTCAGGTGACGTGTCCAACGCTCACACACACACAGAGCACCCTTATGTGAAACGTTTTCGTGCCAGGACCCAAGTAGAGGTAGGAGAGACCTGCACATGTGGGGACGTCGACTGTGCTGTGCTGTGGCTGAGAGAGACTTACTACTAGTAGTAGTGGCAGCAGCAGAGTGAGCCAGAGAGTATGCCACCACCAGCAGCAGTGGCTTCAAAGCACGACGTGTCTAGCCCCCCGTTTTTTTTTGTACAGGCAGCACCCTTTGCCAAAGCCTCTGCCCAAAATGTACTTTGGGAAGACACACACAATTTGGTCCCCGCCCAATTTGGTCCCCGCCCAATTTGGTCCCCTCACCCCGGACACACATTTTGTAGGTGGGTAAAAATAAACGGGGGGTACATGCATGCATGACATTGTATGGAGAACGCAAGAGTTGTTTCAAGCTTTCTCTCCCGGCGCCTTAAACGTTGTGAGTAACCAAGTTGGTAATCTTGTCAAATCATCATCATTCAAGCATATTTATAAATGGACAAATAAACACACAGCTGCTCTGTCTGTCTGTGCACTTGAAGCACACACACGCGCATGCTCGCCTATTCATGCTGTATAGATAAATACTACGTAGTATATGCATATATGCATACATGGCAGTACTCTTATTAAACTCCGCTTAGGGCGCGGAAAGCCCTTTGCACACGGTGCGTGTGACCAGGAAATCAGACAGGTAGCGAAAAACAAACATGGCAGTACATGTATGACATACATGTTTGCCACATGGCGCTGTCTCAGCACTGCACGTGCTTATGCACATGGCGGTGCCAGAGGCTTGGGGGGCGGGTGCAGGCGTGGGCGGTGTTGAGTGCACGGCCCTGCGTGGCGCGCTGGTGGACGACCTGCCCCTGGACTGGCAGGTCCAGCCCTAGCCTGCCAGCGGCTCAAGCCTGCTTGCGGCGCTTCTTGTTGTTGACTGTGCCACGCTGTGAGTACGTCTTCGCGGGGGTGATGGCCATTGCTTCAAATGCTGGTTTGCATGACCTGGGCTCTTGAATTCCACAAGTGCAAATTAAAGAGGCTACTAATGTAGCACACAGAACGTATAACATACTTCTGAAGTATAACACTAGTGCTTGTCGATAGGCCAGTTTGCATCATACATGATGTAATGGTTCCCTCCAGGGGCTTTTCCTGGTGCATGGGGAGAAGGGCAGTGCCCTGCACATGTCGCGCATATGCGCTTGGCCCTGTCGGCGGCACATGCGGTGCACCACCGTGTGACATGGCAATGTCAGCATGTGTCGTGGAGTCATCTATGTGCCCTGTGTCCGCCCCTGGCGTGTGCGAGGAGAACGGTGTACCAGCGGCTGAGTGCCCCCCCCCCCGCGGGGGAGCAGGTACCACGTGCCCTGGTACATGGGACTCTAGTAGCAGTGTTGCATGCAGGGCCAACCGCGAAGTGTACCTGAGGGTTGTGGTCTCACCAGCCAGTATAGTGATAGAGGCACTTGGTTGGTCGTGCTGTTTGTAGTGGCGCAAGTGCGCACAAGGCTTCACATGGAGAACTAAGAGAGATTTCAGAAAGTGTGCTCAACTTTACACACTGAGCATTCACTGCCATTTTCACTGTTTTTTGGCTGTAGGTCAGCTTGTGCCACCAACATCACTGTGCTCGTGCGCAACCGTTGTGACTGCCGCCCATGCACCTGCAGGGTCATGGTGTCACACACACGTGCCAACTCTGCAAGCGTCACACCTGCGCTGGTAACGAGGCTATTTATAAATACTTGTAGTTGTATTGCTGTGACACTGACTTTCCCCACATAGTCATATACCGCTAGTAGTACCAAAAGTGTGACATGTCAATACTGTTGGCAGGTGGCCTTGCTCATTGCAGAAAGAATGCGTGGTCACCATGGCAGCCTGAGTTGAACAGCTGCGAGTTGGGAAATGCAAGTTTTGCGGCCACAACCCCTGCCACCTGCTTTCTGGTAGTCCTCATGCGGCCGCTGCAGCACAGCCGCACACAGCGTGTGTGATTTACCAGCTGAGCGCTGCTGTGTACTTTTATGAAACTCCGCTTAGGGCGCGGAAAGCCCTTTGCACACGGTGCGAGAAAATCAGATAGGTAGCGAAAAAGCTGGCAGTGCTGCTGTGTACCACCACTACTGTATACAGTACTACTACTACGTAGTATGTTACAAACTGGAGTGATGTTGCAAATGACAGCTGTCAAGTGCGTCGCACTTTACACATCTGTGCCACTTTCCACTGCTCTGCATACTACCAGCTGAACATAGCTATGTACCATTCCACTGTACTACGGTACGATGTTACATACTGAAGTCGTGTTGCAAATTACAGTAGTAAAGTGTGTCACACTTTACACACCTGTGCCACATTCCAGTGCTCTGCATATTGCACTGCCTCAGCACGTGCTTGTGGAATACAGTGCGTATACATACACCACCGGGGTCTTTGGTTGTCAGGTGTAAGCGCAGGGGACGGCAAGCGTGGTGCTCTGCCTGCTGCGCCGACAGAGGACTTACCGGGCAGGTGCTTGCTCGCAGATCAGGCGTACATGCTGGCTGTCCTATTTGTGGATGACGGCGCACAGCTTTGGTAATGTCCATCGCTCTACGGGCCACAGTGTGGCACATGTGGCAGGTTGGCTGCCACACCCGGGGGATCGATTGTACCTGGGTTGTGCACGCCCGCAAAGTGCAAGTCAGTGAAACCTACAGTCCCGCTGGTACACACGTACTGTACAAAATCACTACACACACACTCACAGGTGCAAGCAAGTTCATCCACTATGAGAGGTAGTGTGTTAACAGTAGTATCGCTCTGCTTAGTAGTATTGTTGATGATTTTGCACTTGGGGGCGTGCAAAGCCCCAGGTCATACAAGCCGGCATGGAGCTTAGGGTTAGGGTTACTGCTATACCTATGCTCGACCCATCAGATTCGCGCACAACTTAGCTTCTTGGTACTTGCATTGATTTGCACTCCTGGGCATGCAAGAGCCCAGGTCATGCAAGTGTGCATGAAGCAATGGCCATGCGCGGCCTCGCTCAGACAATCCACAGCTGTGCTTAGTGCTGTAGCAGGTCTTAATACTTTGATAAAGTATTTTGGAGTTGTGTGGGTGCGTGCCCGTGGTCTGGTACGACGTGCTCAGTCATGTGTCTGTAGGGTCGGCAGCAGGCAATCGCTTATCACTGCATGTGTTTCACCTAGGTTTGTGCCTGCCTGTACGGCTTGCCTTGCTGGCAGCAACTTCACGCTGCGCTGGCAGCGCCGGTGGTGGCGCTAAGCGCCGCCTTTCGCACCACGGCCGGCGACCACCTTGAACTACAGTTCTCGGCACCAGTGCAGCACGTGGCGGCGGTGTGAGTATGAAGCAGGCGTAACAAGTACCTGGGCAAAGCTTCTGGGCTGCTGCTGCTGCCATGAGCTGCTCTCACACTGTGTGTGGGCATGCATGTGCACTGTGTGCAACAAGGCCGCTGCCTCCACTCCAGGGGCTCCTCCGTGATCCCTGACAGGGGTTGGCCATGCGGCAGGGGCGCATGGGCAGCGGGCAGGCTGCGAGCGCCGCAACTGCATCATGCTATTGCACTCCGCCACAAGTGCACAGCGGGCACCAAACCCTGCTGCTGCAACAACCCCCCACAGCCCGCGGCGGAGCTTCTTCTGCCATCTCAGCCCGCCTGAGACGTGTGCAACCCCGCCAGAGTCAACTTCAACATGTGGGTTGACAACAAGTTTGTCCACAACAGTGGATGGGGTGTGTGAGGCAGTGTCGTACACACACCTCCAACAGCAGCAGCTACTTCTGCACAGCCTGCAGCCATGGGCCGCGACCTAGAGACCGGCAACAGGGCGGCCTATGGCGCTGTGCCCGAAACAACACTGGACATGCAGCAGGACCTCGAGCAGACCATTGCACGCACCCGCAAGATCAGCGTGGCTGCTGGCTGCGCCGCCGCCCTCGCTCTGTTCGTGGCGTGCGGTGCCCTGCGCTCCGTCTCTGGCGGCACCGCCCCCAGTGCCACCAGCATGCAAACCTTCGCCGCTGCACCAGCTGCACCCGCGCCAGGGGCTTACGGCCAGGCCGCCTTCGACCCCGGGTATAGCGTTGGTCAGGCATGGCAGTCGCCTGGCGCCTGGGGAGGCTATGCTGGCGCCCCTGCGGCCGCTGCCCCCCCCGCCGCTGCTGCCCCGCCCGCTGCCGCCGCCCCTGCTGGTCCCGTCCCTCCCCCCGGCCCTCGCGTGTTCGATTGCATGCAGACCAAGTGCGGAGTCGCACTGAGTGGGTTGCTGTCCAACGGGGTGGATCCTACCGTGCGATCCGTGACCACATGCCTGGAGGGAGCAGGCAGCGACCCCCTGGCTGGCGAGGCATGCCTGCCCGTGCCTGCTGCGGGGGCCACCTTCGGGTAAGCGCACACTGGTTGCCTTTCTGAAATTTAGTTGCTGAAGTTTGTGCGCAGTTTTTGAATCAAATCTTCATGCTGGTGCTCAGCAGCCACATGCTTGCATGCTCAGCAGTGTGCTCAGCAATGTGAACACTCGTTTTTAGTTCTTAGTTCAGGGTGCATAGACACCACTGATTTCGATAAAAGGAACAAGGAGCATTGAATCTTGCGCGCTGAGCAAGTGCACAAGATGCGTAGGTTGTGAGTCCCATCTGCTGTGCCAGGCCCTGTACCTGGCGCTGGTTTGCGAACACGGCACGCTTAGTGTGCTTTTGTTGTTTGGCAGCATGTTGGTGACGGTGGCTTGAGCACGCATCGACAAGTTTTTAGTATGTCACTTCATAAATAGCTGCTTGCCATATCTTGTCATGCACATCCATATTGATCTTGCTGTCTTGGTGCGTGAACTACCTCTTCTTTAGCGCGCTTACCCTAGCCGTTGCTGCTGCCTGTGTTCATGTGCATTGCAGCCAACAGCGCATGAACGCCCGCGTGTGCGGCCTGTGCTCCAACTGCATCGGCCATGGAAACCCGCCCGCCGAGTACTGCGCTGCTGTCCCAGGTCAGTATTATGGTTTATTCTATGGCACTTGCTTGTGATGCTATTTCAATTGGTGCCAACGCTCATGCCCAGTCCTGCACAGGGCAGCGGATGCATGTGTGGTGCAGCAGCAGCTGTGTGCACGCGCACATACCTGCAGGTCGTTTATACTACAGCAGTAAATAAGGAAAAGCAATGTGACCTGCTGAGCCACACTGGTGTGTTTGTTAGTCTGATGCAAAGTGCAGTCACACATGTTGAGGTTGTGGTTGCACAGCGCACTGAGCCATGCGTGTGCCATGGTGTGCACATGTGGTGTGGCGGCACGTATGTTTTGGTGGGCTGTCTGCCTCTGCATAGGACATGACATGCATGGGGCAAGTCTTGTACATGTATGCTCCAAAACTGGCAGGTATTGCAAGTGCTTTGGCTCGGCGGTGCATTACCTGTGGCCACTGCACCACATGTTAACCCACACACGCGGCTACTCAAATTTTGCAACATATAGTGCACCTTCTCCTGCTACATTTCATGCAGGGTTCTCGGTCTCTCTCCGTGTCTTGATGTATGCTAAGGACTTGCAGTTGCATGCACCTGTCTGTGGGCTCCAGCCACTGCTGTTGCTTCTCGTCTGCGGGCGTCAATACATACAGTTTTGTATTGTGCTGGTTCAGAAGTACATGTGTACACATGTTCTTTCCATGGCACAGAAACATACATGCTCCAAGAGTATCCTTCATTGCAAGGGCTTGTAGTAGGCTGTCCAGCAGCCCGCATGTTCTCTATTGCAAGGGCTCATAATGGGCTATCCAGCAGCTCCCTTACAGTACTCATGAGCCGCTGCAATGGCGCTGCCACTTTTGCCCACAGATCATCATTACTTACTCCAGACCAGCAACTCATGATACACTTCAAGTATATATACTTCTAGTATACACCCTCACCTTCCCCTCCACTGCTGCTGCTTTCCTGCCTTCCCTGTTGCATGACCCACCCATACAGCCGCCGCCGCCCCCGAGCCTGTGGCTGCCGCACCCGCGGCACCCGCCACCCCCGTCGCACCTGCCGTTGCGGCGGCACCTGCTGCCCCAGCAGCCGCTGCCCCTGTCGCCGGTGGCACCGCTTGGCAGGGTGCCTATGACCCAGTTGGCGCGGCCATTGGTGCGGCCTGGATGACCCCTGGCACCGCCGCAGCACCTGCGCCTGTTGCGGCTGTTGCGGTGCCGGCTCAGGCTGCCCCTGCCGGCAGCCCTGAGGCCTCGGCTGGCGCCATGCAGGCCAGGTATGATGCTGGGTACCCCTACAAGACAAAGGCTGCCCCGGCTGTTGCTGTTCAGACGACTGCCGCTGCTCCTGCGGGTGCTGGCGGTGCCACTGATGCAGGTGCGTTCCCTGGCTTGAGCTGAGCACCTAGCACTTGCAAGTTCAGTACACGTGGCTGTGCCATCCTGCCGCCATTAAGCAGTTATGGTGGTGTTTTGCCACTGCATGAGCTGGTTTAAGGATGTCACACCTTTGTTGTGGCTATGGCTCACAAGTGTGTGTGCAGTGTATCATGTGATTCGCCAGCTTGCGCCCTCATGACCTACGCTTGTGATGTGCACCGCGCTGTCCGCACGGTGCGTGGCAGTGCATTGTATGCGTTGTGTGTGCACACTTGCTTCACCACCGCTGCGACACCATCGAACCAGCACCTTGAAGTCGGTCTGCACCCAAACATGGCATCAATGGCATCAGGCCCACAGCTAACCAGCACCCACTGACCATCCTGTGCCTGCTTGCCTCTGGCCTCCGCTGCACTGTTGCTATTGCAGCTGCCGATGCCACGCCCCCATAAACACCAAGAGGCCTGATCAGCAGGAGTACTAGCAACAGGCTGTTGCTCTGCCGAGCCGTACCGATGCAGCAGCTACCACTGGAGCTGCCACAGTGAACACAGTGCACATGCAGCAGACTTGTATTCTGTGTCTTGCCAGTGCCACAGCTGGCGTTGCGGCATGGTAGTGAGGCTAGTGCACCTGCTGCCCAGTACACGCGGTTGCCACCGTGATATCAGCAAACACCGAAGTGGCGCAGTCTGCACTATCGTGCATGTGCCAGCTGCAGGTGATGTCCCCAACTTGTCATAGACATGACTTGACATGGCGACATGACATGGCACATCCCGCCTCATGCCAGGCGCGTTTTCCCCCGTACTTGCGGACTCCTGCCTGGTATGAGGCATGCCTCTTCTGACAAGAGTTTTTTCTCCTTCAGCGCTGCAATAATGCAGCTCAAGCGCCGCCTTTTTTGCATGGCACCGTTTATGGTGCCCTTTCCTTGTAGAGTACGCTGGGGAGTTGTGTGTGTGTGGTGACAGGGCCAGTGCTGTGTGTGCAATAGCAAGACCTACAGCAAGGGCAGAAAGAACGGACCGGCTCAGCGCACATAATCAGGCCTGGTGTGGTGGGCAGGCTGTGTGCGCGCACACACATGCTGGCTTGCTTCACCAGTGCCATGAACGCGTCTGGTGCCAGTGCGGTGGTCATATATGAAGATGCCTATAATGGGTGCTTGGTGCTCCACATGTGTGTTTGCAGCGCCCTGTGGCTGTTGCCTTGCTGTGCGCTGTGGCCAATTTATTGCGGTAAGAGCATATCCGGAACACGTTAAACAATGCGTCCAGCCTTGAGTATGTAAGCATGCATGTTCGTGTGTCAACTGACATGTGGGCACTACCAGGCATGTACCACCTGAATGCTTCACGAAGGACTCTGGTGGTGCTTGCATGCATTGTGGCTTGTGTGAAACCAGGGCGTACACTGAAACTCATAAGCAATGCACAGCGCATGACAGTAGGGACTGGTGCCGCTACGGCAGCCACGGGGATACGAGGAAAGGGTGCAGCATCGCAGCCATACGCCCATAATCTACATGAATAACACTCAGTACGCACGTCAGAGCTACGCGCACTTGCGGTGCCCCCCTCTGGAACGAACCCACGCGCGCCAACCTACATCTACCGTTATCGGTAGGCGCAGGCAAGCCACGCCGCTCTGCAACGTGCAGACATGCACAAAAATGGCGCGCTTGCTGCGGCTGTAGTGCGCAGCTAGTGCCACAACAGACAAAAATGGAGGATCGGTGGGCGGAGTGCACCACCCTAGCTGGCGGTCGCACAAGGATGTAGCCAGCTGGCGCACCACAGCCAAGGGCAGCAGCACCTGCTGCTGCTGACACACACACACACTCTGTGTGTGCTGGGGCCTTTATGTTCCTAGTCACAGTGCCGTGCAGCCCACCGATTTGTGGACCAGGTGCACGTGTGCAGCACCCCAGGGGTATGCTGCTGCTTGCAGCTGTTCTCGTAGGGCACCTGGCTCGGGTTTTTCACTGGGTATAGACCCAGGTATTGCTGGAGCTGCTCAGCACTGCAAATAAACATGTGTCAGCCTGAGGCTGCTCCTGGCTGCTGCTGCTGCTGCCTGTACGCACCATATTTGCACCATGTCAAGTACGTTTCAGCAGCAGGACCTGTTGCTCAGCAGGCCTGCGGTGCAGAATACTGCGCATCGCTGCTGCTAGCCGTTCACCGGCTGAGATGGTGCTGAGCAGCACTGTAGTTGCTCCTGCAACGTACCGCTGAGGAGCGCCACCACTGCTGCTGCAGTTGCCATCTCGCCTATCACGCCATGGTAGCCCGTGCATCGGCCAGGCCGGGTACTGCAGTGGAGTCAGCAGCGCCACGCACAAAGCTTTGACCTGCAGCAGCCTGCAATAGGAGAATCGGCAGCAGCAGACCAGGGACACAGTAAAGCCGAAACCAGGGGCGGCAGCGTTAGGCGTCTATAGTGGGCAGGGGGTGGTGCAAAGCAATGGTAGCTCGTGATGGTTCCAGCAGTTGGACATGCATGCCAATGAGCGTGAAAACATACTTCGAAGTATATGCTCAAGAGCCTCTCTGCGGCAGTGTGCTGCACTGCATGTGTAGATGACGAGCTACCAGGGCCAGTGCACCAGCACCTGCTTCCGGTGGTCAGGAAATCACCCGCGGCCACACATAGAGTGCTCTTCAGCAAGCGCGAAACTAGCATTGCAGCAGCTACCGAGACAAACCCACATCTGTATAGGTGCCTTTGCAGCCACTGACATCGTCGCTGACAGCCATTGCCAGCGAGGGGCGCCGTTTGGCCTCCTGCAGCAGCCATTCCGTCATGTTGGCGCCACTGTTGGCAGTGCGAATGCCAGCCACAATGATGCCTGACAGCAAAGCATGCAGCAAGCATGGCACATGGTGAGGTGGGGAAGGTGCGCCATGTGCAAGCAAGCACGCATGCACATGCCACACAGTGCTAACTGCAGGTGCCAGCAGATAAGTTGTGTGCATGTGCCATGTGCGGGACAATGTCATGTGCTGCGAGCACAGACATCAGCAATGCCGGCCACCGACACAAGCCACAGCACACAGTGCATCCACAGCATGTGACAGAGCTGGAAACCTGCTGATAAAGGCAGGCGGCTGTTGCACCACAACCCAGCCATGCGTGCATATACACACACAAACTACAAAGTCCTTCTTGGACTATATTCCAGTAAACTTCTGAAGTAGCATGATTGTGCCGCCTGACAAGCACAG
Organism: Ophiocytium majus; assembly: GCA_032358315.1. NCBI lineage: Eukaryota > Xanthophyceae > Mischococcales > Ophiocytiaceae > Ophiocytium > Ophiocytium majus. The sequence goes on from JAULBY010010002.1 coordinate 19,790, forward strand.
CATACTTATAACAATTCCAACGAGGGTGGCACCAGCGCTTACAGGGGACAGAGCACTGGCTGGGTGCAGTAGAGCGCACGGCATCTCACCGTTGTTGAGCACAGTGAAACCCTGCACCAGCGTCACAAAGTCGTCACTGCCCAGGTGAACAAATACCAGTATGCTGCTCAGTGCTGGGGAGCGGAGGGGAGGGCAAGCAGGAGGTGCAGTGCAGCAAGTCATGGTGTCAGCACGCCAGGCTGGCCCAATGTCATGCGCACAGCCAAGTGCTGTTGGCTGCAGCAACTGTGACGTTGCAGGCATGCAAAACGGCAGCCACACAGTGTGCTCACAGAGCTCAAGCTGGCGCACATGCAACGCATGCGTACACATTGCGCATGCCGCCATCGATGTTGCCACGTGCTCATCTAGTGTGTGACACCGAGGCTGCAGAGGCAATGAAGGAATATGAAGGAGCACAGCTGTGCGGCAGCGGGTTACCAGCACAAGGCAGATTTTACGGCAGCAGCAAGCAGCTACAGGAGCCGCGTTCGGCAACTTGTGGCGTGTGCCGCAAGTGCTGCCAGGACCGTGCAAAGGTGCGTCAGTCTTGCATGCAACGTGGCCGGCATGTCTGAGGTTGGGGTTAGGGTTGCTGGAGATGAAGTACCTGTGAAGAGAGTGATGGTGCCCATCGCCAGCACAGCGCGCCACACCAGCCGCCTGTACGTGGCTATGTTCCTGCAACCAAGTAACACCACACCGACAGAGCAGCACGTTTGCCATCAGGCATAAACAGTGCAGGTGGCAACCCAGAAGCTGGCACACAAAACAACAGCGCGCAAGCACGGCTGGCACACATGTGAGCACTTTCGAGCACACTAGCAGCAACAGATTTCGCCAGGGAGGCAAGCTTCACCTTCCTTGACCAATGCTGTCTGCCAGCACCTCAGTGCAACCGCCAACAATCATTTGCTGAGGGAAGGTGCGCGCAACTCAGGCACCTGTCTATGTGCGATGCGTATGTCATCACAGCAGCTCTTGCAATGCACCAGCATCAAGTTCCTGAGTAGGTGTAAGTGACTGTTGCCGCAGCGGTGCACGAGCTGATTTACAGCATGCCGCTGCTGCCCGCAACAGCACTCACGGCATACCACAATGGCACTGGTAAGTACTTGATAGTGTATACACACACACACAGGCAAAACTATGTTGTATCGTGTGTAGTAAGGTGTTTGCATTTGCTGCCAACATACCTCTCACACCAAATAGATGCATAGCAACACTAAATTGTGCAGACACAAGCAGCCTCACAAGTCACTGGGGCCAGACACCGCGCATGCATAGCAGGCTGTGCTCCACGATGGTGAACACTGCAGGCAGTGGTGAATGTGTACAAGACAGTGAGGGCTGCACCATAGCCATGTTCATATGACAAATTGCACCACTACCTGTGCCATGCCAGTGAGTTACTTGAAACTTGATGCAGAGGTAACGCAGTGTTCTGCAAATATGGCGGCCGATGTATCCACTCACAGGCTGCCGCCGCCGCCCCCCACCGCGCTTGTGGCACTCCTGAATGATGCTTTCATGGAGGCGGAGGCAGCTGCTGACTTCTGCAGCATCTGAAGGTGCGTCACCAGCGGCCACACAAACAGCCCAGAGAACACAATACAGTTCAGCAGCTCGATCGCCCACTTGGTCCCATACACAGCCGTGTTGAACTGCTCATTGCAAGTTTTGCTGGCGTTGCCCTCTTGTTTATTCGCCAGCGATGCACGCGTGAACAGTATCGCCACCACCACCACCTGCGCAATCGGGGGCAGGCACGATTAATTGCGGTTGTGTCAGCTTGTGCCAGACACAGCTGACCATGCAATGCCGGCGACATGTAGGTGAGCAGGAGCGCCGCACCACCCAGCCTTGCTGTGGACATAAGACAGACTGGTCACAAGGTACAACAATGGGTGGAAGACACAGGTTCAACCTGGGCCACCACAAACGTTTATGTGCACACTGCACCTCTCCATGTGGCATGTGAGTGAAATGGTACCGGTACATTGCAGCGGTACAGGCACCAGCACCCTGCCAGTGAACACGTTTCAGCATCTCCAAAGCTGGTGAGCCAATCCTACGCTATGCCATACAAGCCTGGAAAACGATGTAAAAGTGTGCAGCCGCGTGCTACACAGGCAGCATGTGCACACTGCTGCCCCAGCATGGTTATGGTATATATACTAATGGTATACATATAACTAGAAGTACATGTATAATGGAGCACTTGCCCAGTTTGCAATGGTGATGATGATGCCAAAAATGCGCCATGGTGGCCATTTTCGGTTGAGCTTGTTGACCGCATCAGCGCGCAAAAACAGGTGCAGAAAGCACAGCGCGTTGGACACGCTGCTGAAGAGCCCCCCCACGTACTGTGGCACAACGGCATCGCAACAGGAAGCAATACGCAACGGCAGTTGGCAGAAACAAGTGAGTATGGGCAATACGTGCTGCAGGAACCATGCTTTAGTGCCTCATGGACGGCACAGGGACTTGCTAGACTGCCAAGTGTGCTGCCAGGGGCTGCGATGCTGGTGCATGTGCATTATGTCTGTGCTGCATGTGCTGCGCTGGCACACAAAAAACAAGTGACTGACGGTTAAGCGGCCTTTTGCAGGCACAAATGTAGGCACTTGGTACTGGTGCTCACATACTGGTATACTGTTCAACCCATTTATTTCCACTGCAGTGTGAAATCCCAGATGATACAGGGCCACACACTAGGCAGAACTAGCAGTGAGTGGCGGTCTGTAGTGTGCAGAACAATATGCTGCGTGACAACCATGGTTTCGGTAACATCTGCTTGGACTTCCAGCTTTGATGTCACCGGGAAGCTGCACACACTAACAAGCCATGCTTCCACAAAACCTGGCCAAATAAGCAGAGAGAGTAGTGCGCTTGTCTTACTTTTTCCTTGTACAAGTAGTCTACAACTGGCCTGGTACTCACCACCACGCTGTCGCAAGAGATTTCCCCCTTGTCTGCAAATATAGCGGACACCTTAAAACATGTGTACGTCACCGTCAGCACAGCCGCCGAAAGCGCCGTGGCATTGATGGCGTTGCGCTTTTTGTTTATGAGCCGCTCGCCAAAGTAGAACGCCGCCTGCACATACGTGCACATGAGAAACGAACAAGAGTTGTAGGTGCCAGCACGACACGGGAGAGAAGCTTCGCCCAGGCAGCAGTGTACCAAACATGCACACACACCTCATTGGTAACATGGCCGTGGAGGCATCAGCTGCTTTGCTAGTAGTGCTAGTGTCCGTGTTGCCTGTTTGGCACAAGTGCTGACAACTCAAGCCACAACTGCCGCAGATCGGTCACACATGCACAGCTGCTTCGAACTCAGACAGTACCATTTATTGCTGGCAAGGCCAGGAACACAGCACTGCACCAATATGCTTGCAATTTCGCATGTGGACAGACAGTCGCAAGTGGCTCATGTGGCTGGCGGTGTATATGTGTCAACCCACTACCACATGTGGCATGTGCTGAACCAACCACCACACATACACACTGACCTGGTGCTGTGCCCCAGTTCTTACATTGGTGGCTTGTGCTTACAATCTGCGACATGCAACACGAGAAAAGCCCTGGCTACGGCATCTGGGCATGAAGTAATTACTGCTACTGTACCACAGACGTGTAGCTTATGTTTTGAGTGTGCAAAAATTGAGTAATGGCTGTTGGCATGAAGCATGCTGCAATGGCTGTTGGCATGAAGCATGCTGCAGCCAAAACAGGAGGCCAGGAGCCCCAAGTTTGAATCAATACATGGCATGGTGCCCGCAAGCTCAAGCAGCAACTGCTGCACCATTCACTGCACAACCTTGTCAACCCACTGACGAGTGGTGGGCCAACCTGCTGCTGCTGCGGCTCAACTGCCACAGCCAGAGATGGAAAGCAACAACTGCCGCTGAGCAGAAGCACCATAGTGCTGCCCCTGCTGCTACTGCTGTTGGTGCCACATGACTGCTGGAACAGGGCATGGAATGGTGTGCGTTGTGGTCTGTGTGGTGGGTGTGCTGCCGACAGGGTGTGCTCTCTCGGACAAGCCAGCGCGCACCTGAACCGCCAGCGTCAGAGACGCCGCGCAGCACGCCGCCACAAATGACGCCGCGAATGTTTTGTTCACCATCGCTGTTGCTGCCTGTACCCACACAAGCAGCAGCAGCAGCGGCAGCATCAGCAGCAGAGCGCCAGCACACAAGGAGCTGGGCGCAAGCGGCAGCTCCTTGTGCGTCGGTGTGTCAAACGCGCACAACACAGGCCAATGTAAACCGAAACCTTCAGCATTAATGACCTTACCAGCAGTACTTGCCACGTCACCAGAGCAGCAGAGCAGCAGCTCACGCCCGCCCGCAGCCTCCTCTCATGGCGCCGGCGGCGATGTCACGGCGCGCGCGTGTGCGCAAGTGCGAGAGCTCAACATGCGGAACTGACCTCGAGGCTATCGAGCCGAGCTGGTGTGTCCGAATTCGGCCAAAATTCAAGTCGTCGCGCTGTTTTCAAGGGAGATTCCGCCCCAATTTCCAGAGAGAGAGAAGGAAATGTATGACGCTACTGTAGGAAGTTATGTGTGGCAAGCTCTTGTCAGTGAAGCTCAGCTGAAAGTGGGGCAACCCCCTGGCCACAAACAGGCGCCTACGGTAGGCACCAGCAAGGCCCTCAAGGCATGCCGTGAGCGGACACATCAAGTTGTGAATTCATGTACACGGAGATCATCCACTAGTCGCGGCGACTGCATGCTTCAAAGTATGTGACGCATCATGGCTACTAGCAGTATGTATACTGTCAATAGAGTACCGCTGGCAACAGTGTCGTACTCAAGCTGGTGGCAATGCCATGTTAAAACGCCAAATGACGGCCTGGGCCCGTTGCTGTAGCAGCGAATAGCTATGATACTTGTGGCATCAATCTGCGACCGCCTAGCAGAATCTGATGCCGCAGTGAAGTAGCGGGGCCAGCTTCATAAGTGGTTCATGGTTTTGGTACCTTATGGAGCGCAGTCACGGTGCTCAGCAAGATGCGCAGTGTGGCCATGCAACAGTGTCTCCTGCGGCGGTTGCGTGGCCGTGCAACTTGCGGCAACAGTGTCTCCTGCGGTGCAACGCCGCAGGCAGCAATTTTCCCATGCATAACATAGTATGGGAATATCACTGGCACTGTGACAGCATCATGCAGCAGCACTGAGACCATTGTGAACAAGGAAAAGCATGGTCACATCCAAAAAAGTACAGTATATTATAGGTGTTGGAATATTGGCAGGCACTTATACTATGCTCATGTACTTATGGGCCTGTGGCTAGGGTACTGAGCAGTAGTG
>JAULBY010010013.1:0-40518 GCA_032358315.1 Ophiocytium majus
CCCCCCCCGCGCGCATCCGCGCCTGCCGCACGCGCACCTTTGCGTCCCAGCGCATGCGCGACACCCCCATGGCCTCCCCCTCGCGCCGCGTAAACTCAGCCTCCACACGCCGCTTGGCGTCCGCCAGGGCAGTGGCGCGCGCCGCCGCAAACGCCTTCACCCGCGCCGCCGCCGCCGCGCGCTGCCGCGCCCCCCGCCCGCGCCACGCGTTCTGCAGCTTGGCGGCGGCGCGCTGCTCTGCGCGCGCTGTCCAGAACGGCAGTGACCCGAGGTGGCCATGCTCCAGGGGGACAGCCGCGCTGGAGCACGTGCGCCGCGACGCCGCCAGAAACTTTGAGTAGTCGGGCTTGAGGGGGTCGCCTTCGCCGCGCGCCATGGCCCGCTCGTGCAAAGTGACTCGCCGCTCGGGGTCCAGCTGCGGGCGGTAGTGCGCCGCCTCGCGCGCCAGCCTGTACTTCAAGTCCCCCAGCGTTATCAGCCCCATCTCGAGCTGCCGCGGGCCGCCGGTGCGCAGCCGCATGAAGGTGCTCGCCTCCGAGAGGCTCCACGGCACGCCAAACGCCTCGCTCAGCCGCCGGTCACGCCGCACCAGCGCTGACAGCCACCGCTTGGCCTCAAAGCGCGTCAGCGCCAGGGGGCGCTTGCTCTCCGAAGCCACCGACCCCGCCGCGGCGCCGGCCTCCGCAATCGCACGCAGCGCAGCGCTGTGCGCCGCCTCCGCCAGCCTGTCCCTTCCGCTGCCCTCCCAGAGGCCTAGCGCTCGCAGCACGCGGGCGCCCTCCCGCAGCAGGGCTGCGAGCGCCACCGATCCCACCCAGTCACCGTCAGCAAACAGCGCCACGGCGGCATCCAGCCGAGCCCACAGCTCCTCGCTGGCGGCCGCAATGAGCGCCACCGCGGCGCCGGAAATCGGCGCGCCGCCCGCAATGTCACCGTCGTCGCCGTCCACCGCGGCGGCAAAAAGCGGCAGCACCTGCTCCTCTGCCGCGCGCAGCCGCCGCGCGCGCGCCAGCACCGCCTCCGCCTCCTCCATCTCCACCAGCTGCGCCTCGAGCTCGGCGCGTCGCGCACGCGCCCTGCTGTCTAGCAGCGCCAGCGCCGCCTTGCTCACCCCTCCCGTGGCGTCCCCAGCAGCCTCGCCACCGGCGCCGACGCCTGTTTGCTCCCAGGCAACAACAAGCTCCTCCTGTGCGGCCTCCGCGGCGTCGCCTGCGGCCTCCACACGGTCCACGGCGCGCAGCAGCTCGGCGCGCGCCAGGGCCTCCAGCGCCGCGCCGCGCGGCAAGGGGCTGTTCTCGACGCGCTCCGCTTCGTCGGCCGCTGCCTCCGCCGCCGCCACGGCGCGCCGCTCCTCGCTGGAGGCATGCAGGGGTGAGATGGTGTGGGGGGTAGGGGTAAGGTTGTGGTGCGGCCAACACTGGCAGTGGCAGCATTAGGTATGCACATGGCGGGCAGGGTGGCGTGCCGTTGCGCTTCTTGCCTTAGTACGACACACCCTGCCCAGCATGCCTGGCACCAGTGACTGGCAGTCCTAGCGCAGCACTCCTCACACACACAAGCACCGCGACCCGCACCACAGCAACACCACCGTCTCACATGTTCAGCGCCGCGAACCGCAGCCGCATCTCCTGCAGCTGCGACTGCGCGGCCGCGCCCGCCGCCGCCGCCTCTCCCTCCAGCTCCGCCCTCGCCTCCTCCCACGCCGCCGCCCCCATACCCCTTTTAGCCGCGGTCAACTCATTCTCTCTCGAGCGCCGCGCCGCCTCCGCCGCCTCCACCGCCGCCAGCTCCTTCCTCCCCCTGGCCTCTCGCCGCCTGTCCGCGTCCGAGCGCATCTCTCCCACGCGCGCCCGCGCCCTGTCGCGCTGCCGCCGCGCCATGGCGTCCTCTGCAGCCGCCGTCTCCACCGCCGCGCTGCGCCGCGCCGCGCGCGCCTCCGCCACGCTCGTGGACGCGTAACCGAAAAATATGGGGGAGCGCAGCGAGGGGTCAAACGACGCGGGCGGCGGCGCCTGCGCCTCCGTGGGCTTGCGGTACAGGGGCGATGCCTGCTGCTGCTGCTCCGGCTGCTGAGCACCCTGCTGCTGCTGAGCTTCCTGCTCATCAGCCCCCTCGTCGTCACTCTCCTCGTCATCGGTGAAGTAGGGCGGGGGCGGCGGGGGGGGGGCGCGGCCAGACCGCCACCTCGCCAGCTCAGCAGCGGCGCCGGGCTCCGGCGCCATGACGTAACCGACAGAGGCGGGGTGCCACTGCTGGCGGTCCACAGCTGCGGAGCGGCGGTCATCGTCCGCGTCTTGTACGGCTTGGAAGAATTCTCGCCACTGGGTGCGCAGGTGAGCCCAGTCCGGGGGGCGGCCGGGGCCGGCGGCGGGGCGTGTTTTGCGGTAGTGGTCCAGCACTGCGTCCACGTCCTCTACCTTCCAGGAGCTGTGCAGGTGGGCGGAGCAGCAGCAGGGGCGGGCAGTGAGATGGGCCAGCCATAAGCAGCAGCGGGTTGAAGCGGTGGCGAGTGGTGAAGAAGCTGCTGGCTTGTGAGGTTGGCCTGTTTGCAGCTGCTGCAAATGTATGCCAGCGTCTCTTTCTCCTGACTGAGCGGGCGGCGGGACTGTTGTATGCAGTTGCTCATTTCGACACGGGCCGTTGCCAAACAATAGACAGTGGCTACCACACACCGATGAGGTGTCATTGGGCTGTTACTTTTTGATACCTGCACTTTGCTGCTGTAACTGCTGCTGTTGCTGTTGCTGCCATCGCTTGTGGCGGTACTGCGGTGGTGCTCGTGCTCGTGTCATAGGTTGGCGCACCCAAATTATCGTCCTCTGGAATTGTGTTTAACAGCGTACTCGGATTGCCAACTCATGGCAGGCTAACTAGCTGCCCTGCTTGCAACCCGCAACGCCACGGAAATCACCAGGGCATGGCATCGTCCACCCAGGCCAGCCGTCGCCAGCAGCAGCTTCGCTGAAGCAACCTCTGCGGGCGGTGCAGGAACAAGTACAGCCGCTGCCGATGCTGTTGTTCGTGCTGCTGGTGTTCATGACATTGGTGGTGATACAGGGGAGGTTTCAATGGTGCCCCCGGTGCTTACTTGAAGAAAGCTAGTCGCTGCTGGAGCTGCGCCTGCTTCTCCCCCCACTCGTGGTCATCGCCCCAGGGTGGCAGCACCGAGGTTATGCTCAGGGTTGCCCCCATGTCTGTCGCAGCACCGTCTCCTAGGGCGGCGCCGCTCCTGCTATCACATGGCTGCTGAGGCTGACATGCGTGCTTGCCTTCCCCCAGCCCGCTGCCGCCAGCGCGGCAGAGGCTGTGTGGGTTGTTGTGTGCATCACTCCTCCTATCAACGGTCGCCGAGGACAGATCCGGGGAGTGGAAGTTTTACTTCAATATGTGAGAACGTTCTCACGTTGAAGTTGTTTTTGGGTGTTAGCTGCACTCATTCACTCCTCCTCCTCCTCAAGACCATGCCTGCCGCTGCCGTTGATGCCGCCCCTGAGCCTCTGGCACTGGATGCCAAGCTCTATGAGCGAGCTGCGCTGTCTCCGAGCAGGTACGCACCACCCGCCCGCTGAACTCGCTCGTCATGGATATCATTTCAAATCTGTCGTGCACTCTCACAGCCCGGATCGTTAGTCTCCCCCCCCCCTCCACCTCTGACCCAGCAGTGGCAGCCGCTGGAGCACTGGTGGACTGCCGACGCCGATGCCCTGGCGTCCAGCATCTCACACTGCGCCAGCGAGGCAGGGCTGCTGGTGCTGAGGGACTCGTTGACAACCCTGTCCTCTACGACGAGATGCGCGACCTGTTTGACCAGCTTGGTCAGCGTCCCGATGTAGCCAACAGAGCCAACGCTGCCTACACCCGCAAGCTCGTGTTCAAGGTGCGCTGCTGCCTGTGCTGGTGGTCATGTCTTGCGTGTGCGAGTGCATAGCCGAGTAGCAGCAGCACACCATATATCATGTGTTCTCCGGCGCAGTCACCCTGCGAAATGGCGACTGCCGCCGTCGTGTGCGAGATGGCGACTGCCGCCGTCGTGTGGTCAATGATCCACATGCTCTGTACCGGCTGAGTTGCTTAGGACCTTCACTAGCAGTATTCTGTGTGATTTCCTTCACCCCTGCAGGACTCTTACGGGGCCGACAAGGGAGGTCCCACGGTGGACGAGAAGCGAGTGATCGACCTCAGCCCTGCCCGCCTGAGCACCACCGTCGGTGTTGACCCCTCTCTTGCTGCTGAGCTGGGCTCCTCACTCAAGAATCCCTGGGTACGCGCACAAATGTGCTTCCGTGTGCTTCCAATTGTGTTGTGCTGATTATGGCATGTGCTCCCACCTTGCGCCAAAAGGCGTCGGCGACACCCGATGGCCAAACCAAAGATCAAGCAACCATGTGCGCCATGATACCTGCAGCTGTGACGCAGGCCTCTGCTCTGCAAAATGCGCAGCAACAATCACCTCTCCTATTCCAATCACAGATGCCTCCCGATTGGAGCACATATATTGAGCAACATGGCACACATACCTCTGTGAAACATGGTGTACGCCTCACATCTGTGCAAACAGCCCGCACTGCCACTACTCTCACGCTGCATGTCTGGCACCTGCATCAACGTGTGGCCGGCAACCCATCTCTGCTTCCGCCTACACAGCCTTCTTCGAGGGTGTGAGGGAGAACATCATGCCGTGCCTGCTGGAGGCGCTGGACAAGGCCATTGGCGGTGTGCCTGGCACCTACCTGGCGACCGCCAGGTAGGTGCCGCCGTTTCCTGAAACCACACCTGTTTACTTTTGTGGCGCGCAAATCACAACTGCACCTTTGTTTTCAACGGCAGCCCTGGTGCATGCTACATGCCCGCCGCCCACCTGCTGGTAGCTGGTCATGCATGGAAGAGGCCCCGTCTGCGGCTTAGCACATGCGGCAGCCTGGCGCGCCTGCTAGAGAGCCTGCGTTGCACTTGTGCTGCAGTCTACCGGCGTCAGGTGTGAGCGTCGTACCTGTGGCGATGCTTAACTCAAGCTCGGTCACTGGCCCTCCCTGCACTGCTGCGCACACTTCATGCTTGCACTGCGCAGGAGCACCTGTGTGCGTACCGCCTGTTCGACTACCAGCAGCGCACCGCGCAGGCGCCCGCCCCCTGCTGCGGCGAGCACCGCGGCTTTGGCGCCCTCACCATCATCTTCCAAGATGAAGTTGGAGGACTTGAAGTTCGCACGCGCGACGGCGCCTGGCGCCCCGTCCCCGCCCGCGCTGCCGTCGTGCTGTTTGGGTGGTGCACGGCCGTGCGCTCAAACGACCGCATTCCCGCCGCCATGCACAGGGTGGCAAACCCCACCGTGCATGGGGGCCTGGTGCCGCGCCGCAACTCCGCCGTGTTTTTTGTGGCGCCGCGGCTGGACGCGGTCCTGTCGCCGCGCCTCGTGCATGGCGGTGAGTGCTGGCGCGCAGCCAAGAGTGTGGGTGCGCAATGGAGCGCCTAGGGCCAGTTGTGGTTGACGCACGCGGCTGTGAAAGCGTCGCGCTTGGCTGGTGCCAATGCCCAAGTACTGCCTTGCAGGCTGCCAACGTATCGTACTGTACGGAAGAAACATCCATGTCAGCATCCAGCGTCAACCATGCGACTGAGCAGATTTGAGCCACTATTGTCGCGGGCGTACTGCTGACCATTGCCACTGACACACGCTTGACACTTTCGGCAGGCGAGACTCCGCGCTTCCTGTCATTCACCGCCGAAGACCTCAAGGTGATAGTGGGCGCTAGTGGGAGTGGCACGGGGCACCATCAGCGACAAGGACTCGGTGGCGGAGGCGCGCGAAATTAGCCAGTACCCAGACCAGGACGCCATTGTCAACGCCAAGTTCCGCCCGTGACCTGGCCATTGTGAGTGCTGCTGCTGCTGGTGCGATTTATGTGGCCCACAGTCGCGGCCTGTGGCTGCTGCAACTTCCATGGCAGCCATGTGCAACCTGGCAGTGGCTGTGTGCATGCCATGTCCCGTAGTGCAGTGCTGGCGTCACAGTGCATGCGTGTATGGTTGTCAAGCAGGATTGTGAGGCAAAGGCTTGCTGCAACGTGGTTGCCACCCACTGATGCACCGACTTGCCACATGCAAGACTGTGCTGACTTGGTGCTGCCATGCATGATATTTGTCGCTCCCGCTGCCTGTTTCTTCTGCAACTACCATGGCAGCCATGTGCAACCTGGCCAAGCTGGGAGAGTGTGGCAGCCGAGTCATCACATGGCTCGATTGGGGGTGACACATGCCACAGGCGCAACGGGGTGTGCCCAATCCACGCAGCTTGTGCTGCAATGTGTAGGCAGCTTGTGTGTTCAATAGGACAGCCGCGGTGGGCCATCATGGCATAGTTTGTGAACAGCTTGCCAAGCATCTCTGCACCTAGTGGGGGGGGGAGCTTGGATGGGTGCATGGTGTGGGCACACAAGCGCCCCGTACTGTATCACTGATACGCAACAGCCGATCCGGCTTCGGTAGCAACCGCCGCAGCTGCAAGGAAGGTTGCAGCTGTTTGTACTGCCAAGTGCGGAACATCTTGATTGCCAATGAATAGTGCACCTGCTATACAAGGCAAGCGACAAGATGGCCAGCGCATGTTTCGAGTGTTGTTGCTGCACTGATGTCTCTGGCCTGGTTTTTGCACTTCACGTTTTTTTAGAACTGGCAGCTACACCCGCGCTGTTCCAGAAGAAGTGGACTATACCTCTGTACCTACATGCCCGTGCACCTTGTGTAGTGGTGCAGCTGCTCCCGCCAGTAGGTTGTGGGGTGTTGTACAGTGTAGCATGCCAACATCTGACAGCCCATGGTGCCAACAGCCACATGCTGCATGCATGAAAACGTGGTGGTAGCGTGCATCACGTGTGCATTTCACTGGGCAAAAGCGCCCCTGCCCTGCGGTACGTGCCACTGTAGGACTGCTTGGCTTAAGCAGATGATGCACAATATGCCTGCAAATCAGGCATATTGTGCAATGTCATGTTATTAAACTTTGTTCACAATGCACATGCGGTGCTGTGCCAATGACAAGCGCGCCAGCAGCGCCAGCACTGGCACAAGACCTCCGCCTGTGTTGAGCATGAAAACATGCTGTGAAAGTGCATGCGGACACCGCTGCACATGACATTCTCATGGTGCCCAGGCATCTAACCACCACAGAAAAGGCACCATGTAACATGGGCACTGTATGGTAACGGCACGAGGTGTGGAAGTTCACTCTGGGTAAGGGAGCGATGTGTGGCGCAGCGCATCAGTGCGGCTGCCCAAAGCAACTGCCAACACGCAACGCGCAGCCGCGGTACCAATGCAATGGCAAGTGCCCATGAAACAGCCAGCGGTGGCCATTGGATGCAGCACCAAGCCGTGCATGGCGCCTGCAACGCAGACTGGATTGGGGAGCGGAATGCAGCTGCCACCATGGCTGCTGCCATACACGTGTGGCCACCGTCCGGAGGCCGTGAACTTGCGTGCACATACACGGGCAGGTGCACATATGCTGCCAAGTGTGTGCTGTGCGTGTGCTGTGGTGTGTGCGGGGGAGCATAAATTATGTACGCTCTAGGTGCTATGCTACAGCAGGGTTGCCGGTTCAGCCTTGTGCAGCCATTATGCGTTCCACCTCGGCAATGTACTCCTCCATGGCCTGCGCGGGCAGCAGCAGGGTGCACAGCAAGTGAGTCAGCGGGCTGTGCTCAGCAGCTAGGTGGCACCTGCGGCACAACGTTATAACATAAATGTGCACGGCACATGCGCATCGATCAGGCCAGGACACCCACCCCACAGTCAGGCGGCGGCACCACTAGCGGGCCAGGTGCATGCAACACTGCTGGTGCTTGCGGTGCTGGCAACTGAAGCTGCGAACATGGCAGGTTTTAACTGAACAGCAATTGGTGAAAGGAAGTGGCGCACCTGTTCCTTTGACTGGCCCTTGACGGCATCCCATGCGTCCCACTTGGCCCTTCCCTTGGGGTCAAACATGCCTGCAGCACCAGCACCAGCGCACAGCAGCCACGGGACCACCTTTGCTTCAGCGACAAGTGCCACTACACGACTGCTGTAGGTGTCTTGTGTGCGACCAGCTCCAAATAAAACAGTTGCCGTCTAGTGCCGAAGAAGTTGCCCAGCTCAGTTGCTTTTGCTGGGGCCAACACAATGGGGGAGGTACATTACTTCGGGACGAGGCTGGAGGGGGGGGGGGCAGTAGTTTGGGTCTTGCCCCAGCAATGACCTAGGTGGCGTACCACCACCTACTTCAGTTCCTAAATACATGGCCAGCACGGTCTAGAGAGACCGTGCACTCGAGTCCTGCTGCCAAAAGCACTGCACAGTTGGAACTTTCCTTTCGCATTTTCCGCGGACTTAGAGATGAGGCGCGGAGCGAAAAACAAGGTTGCAACTCCCAAGGTGACACGCACCCAGTCCGGACTCAGGCTGCATATGGCACATGCTCTACCTAAACTGCTATCCTCTTGCAACTTCGGCATTGGTACCACACACGTGGCGGTGATATATTACCATATTACAAGTCAAGGTGCACTGGCATCGGCGAACACTGATTGAGGACCGTACTGCAGGCAGGCGAGCGAATGCGCCAGATACAGGTACAGCTGCAGCGGCTGCACTTAATTGTTGCAACTGCCACGGCTGTCCCACAACCTGGCTGCTGTATTGCCTTGCTCTTCACTTGCAAAGCAGTTATTCGAAACCAAAGCACTTATTCGAAACCGAGCACTTGAAAAACAGGTATGTTGATTTTTATAGGTCACATAGACCCCAAAAAAATGTGAACAACTAGGTGGCGAAAGCACTGGACTGTTCCGCACCACCGGAAACGGCCCCGCAATGCGCAGCACCAGCTGTACTGCATGTGTCTGTGTTTGTTTTGGCCGTGGAGATACTTTTAAAGGCACCGTATTTCATCGCTTTACCCCTCCCCCCCCTGTATTGTGGCTTTTGAAAGTGGCCTCCATGCTCCCCCCCCTTTTACAGGCGAATGTGACAACTGATTTTGGCTGATCTGCTTTGGCACCAATCCTATTCTGAGAACTTGGGACTGGACCCTCAGGGCACCATGCGTGCTTGGTGCTGTCTAAAAACATACTGCGGTGTGTGCGCTTGCGTGCACCAGCTAAAAAAAAACCACTTGGGAATTCCACTGCATGCTCGTAAGGACACTGCGTGTGCTTTTGAGCTGGCGTAAGTTACTGTTGCTGGCGCTTCCCCTCAGGCGTGTGACACTTCCCCTCAGGCGTGTGACACTAACCTGGTCGCGACGTATTGCAGTCTCCCACGGTGGCCTGCTTGAAGCGGCTGTACAGCTTCAGCATCTCCTCATAGGACAGCCCGGTAACCGGCTTGATTCGATCAGCGGCCTGAAGCAGCGCCGCCAAGTGCACAGGCGCAGGCAAGTGCAGGTTGCAGCTTGAGTGGAGGTTCAGCACACACCAACTGCACCTGCTGCTGGCTAGCGTTGCTGGCGCCGCAAGCACCCTGCACAAAGGAAACGGCTCGCCGCTCGCCGCCACGCTATTACTGCAGCACGGGGCCGGCGTCAGGCCCCAGGCCCCGCTAGACAGCAGCAACAAGCTGAAGCGTGCTCCACCTCTTGTACCCGCTGGCTGGTGTGAATGAACAGCAACGAGACACTTGCCTCCTGGAATTTGGCCTCCATGGCGAGGGCTGGTTTGACAGCCAGGGGGCGCTTGGCTGTCGGTTCTCTTCACCCGCCTGGTGCCGGGCTGCAGTGTGATGTGTGTGTGGTGACAGTCGAAAAAAAACAAAAAAAACAAGTGCAACCTGTCTGTCTTGTGATTCGCCAAGGAGTTGGCCAATCACTGTGTTCGGGGTCAGGGGTCTAACGGTAAAAAAAGGAGGTCCGGAGGTGCCATGCTGTGTACCATCATAAAAGAGGGGAACACCAGCATGTCAGCATCAATCTGTGCAGCTTTAGGTCACCCCTTTGCTAAAGCTTAGCGTTGCCAAATTGGAGCACTATTTCACAACTCAGTAGTATGAGCAGTACCACAGTGTGTAGTACTGAGCACTGCAGTCTTGATATTCATGGGCGCATTTTGAGCGCAGACAAGTGCAAGCGGGCTCTTACGCCTTGCAACACAAACTAAGCACAAAGCAGACACAGGCACAGCGGAAGAGGCAGCGAGTTGAGACTGGCGGACAAGTGCGTGTAAAGCGGCATACGAGAGCCTCCTATTCATAAAAGATGGCCGGGCGGCTTTTCCTGTCACAGCACCTCCATATATGCACAGCGCTTGCTTGCTTGTTTGCACCCCCGAAAACCAGCCAAAAACCGGCTGCTGAGCAGCGCCGCATGGGCTGGGCCAGGTGCGTTGCAGGTGTCAGGCAGCACTGGCCACATATATATTCGCCCTCAACAATCTTGGCAGCTCTCAGCAGGCTACAGGGCGACATAGCACACCCGGGGGTGTTCGGGACAAGGGGGGGGGGGGGGGTAACGCACAAGAAAATGGTCCACCCGTGTCGCAGCTGCTCAGCAGCGACCGCAGCAGTGCTCAGCAGCGGCTGCAGCAGTGCTCAGCAGCTACCATGCCGGGTGCTGCTGTGGACCACGGGTACAAGCCCGCCAAGGTTCAGCGTGCATGTGCTCCCACTACAACAGGCGTTGGCACAAGCGCACATGTGGTGCGCGCACCCTCTTACGCTACCTAAGGCACAGGCTACTGGCAGTGCCGCTACCACACCGCAGACAGGGAGTGGACGGGTTTGGTGCCTCGCGGCACATTTGCGAAGACCTGCAGGCACACACCACACAGGCAGGCAGCAGAGGCACACGGGTCAGCGGCGACGCTGCAGCATACGCAGCCTGCGGAGCTGCAAATAGCATGAAGGCTGTGTCTTTTAGATAACGTAAAAGCTCATGCCCCTGCTGTTTTTGGTGCCAACCCAGTCACCGGTAGGCATCCGTCAACGATGGCGTGGCAACACCACGTTTGTGGTGCCCCATCTCCAATTTCTACCGAGGCAATATGCTGGCGGCTGCGGCAGACCCTGACATCCCTGACATCAATGGTGGTTCGGGCGTTGAGGTGTAAGCTGGTCCATTGCAGTACTTCACTCCAACACACCTTGGTGCGCTTTACTGGTGGTTGTCACACCTCACCGGTACGAATACGACGGTCCGCACACAAAATGCCGCCTGATTCCCACAAGAGGCTAGTCCGCAGCACACGCTGTGCACAACAGTGAACCAGTGTGCTGCAAAGCTAGCGGCTGATGCCTGAGGACGCTGTTTCAAGTTCACATGCTGCTTGTGGGGGTCTATGATAGTGCCCATTCCGGGTCCAGCTTGGTAGGGTTTGGCCTTATACTTATGTGGCCTGGCGAAGGTGACAGGGATCAGCCCTTGTGCCTAGTCCCCATAATGCCTGGGCTACCGGACTGGCCACCTTAGACCTGCTGCCCTCCAACGCCCCGTGCGGGCTCCAAGTGCTCACCACCACGAAGTGCTCACCACCGCCGTCAAGCTCCAGGTTTAGTACTGTGTAGTGTATGTGTGTTATATAAAGCACGGCTAGCCTGTAGTGCATGACAAGTACACATCTTTGGCAGTCATACGCATGCCACGTGCACAGGGCTTTTCGCGACCCAAGTGGAGTTGATAAAGGTACTTTCATTGTGTACATCGACCTAATGGTGCCTGTTGCCTCTGCGCGAGCTTAAAGTCATCACTGGCTACCACACGCTCAATGTGCAGGCCACTTGTGCGATGAGCACCAAGTGGGTGGCTACCAGGCGCAGGCAGTCTCCAACGTCCGTGTTGCTAGTACTTGCCTGAGAAACAGTCTCTGCTTTGTTTGTGCATGGCTGTGGAAGTGAGCAATTGTGGCCGTTGCTGTGATGTGCTTGCTGTCCATCCAATGCAAGCATTCGAACCTGCACCACCAGCCACAGCTGCCTACTAGCACTGCTTCCGCAGCATGTTCTTGCAAACCCAACCGCAACTGGCACTTGTCAGAAACCAAAGCGAAGCCATGAAACGCATTGTGTAATAACCACCAAAAGTGCCATTTACACAGCGCTACAGCAAGAACCACTGAAGTTGAACACACACATTACGCTGCGAAGGAGACCATTCCTTGTTCGACTGCACTCACCCGGTCAAAAGTTTTGATCTCAGGATGCTGCGCCAGAATGTCCGCAGGTATCTCACAAGAGTCCAGCATCTCCTGCACGTCCGGCCACGTGCCAACGTATTTGAAAATGTTCCCTTGGCTCTCCAGGAACACCTGCGGGTAGCTCTTGTGGCTGCTCAGCAGAAACAGGAAGTCCCTCTTCTCCTTGTTGATGAGGTCAGCGCCATCCAGCTGCACATGAACGCATCAAAATGGCAGTTCCAGCAGTGTCAGCACCGTGGAAGCCTTGCAAAGTATAACTAAGAAAAGACAACAACAGGAGGGACACTATTATGCCGTGCGCCCATGCTGCTGCAGTGGGGAGGTGTGTTGCGTGCATGTAGTTGTGCTGAGCACTGCTGCTGGGTGCGGGTGTGCTGAGCTTACCTCTTGGAAGGCCAAGTTCTTAGCCACCAGCACGTCCCTGCAACGCCTCTGCTCAGCCTCCACCTTGGCGTTTCCACCTGTGCTAGTCACCAGCACCACCACCCTAAGCGGTACGATGCTGCCGTGGCTGGGAGCCCGCTGCCGCGGTTGCGCGTGTTGCTGGTTCTGTTGCAGCTGCTCCTTTGTCTGTTGAGGTTTCTCCGCAGGCGTCTTCTCCTGCCCCTGCTGCTGCTGCTGCCGGTGTTCAACAGCCTGCACTTGCGCCTGCTCCTGTGCCCCCTGGTGCTTGTGCTCCCCCCCATCCATCCCCTTTCCCTTTTCGTGCCTGCGCGGGACGGTGGCCCTGCGACAACTCTTGACGAGCAGCGCCGTTAGGCGTGGGAGATAATCGCCCAGGGTCAAGCCCAGCTTAACCATGCCTGCCGCAAGGTGCGCCAGGCAGCGCTCCGGTAGCCCTCCGGCGGCACAGGCTCAGGCCATGCGTGCCCTCCAACGCGCAGCGTTGCTGTTGCTGCTGCCTCGCGTGGGTCTGCCTCTACAGTGCCTCTCCGTCTGCGCCGCCCCGGAATTGAGCTCGAAGTGTGTTGTTGTGGCCAGGCGAGCGACGCACCGTTTCCCCCCCGTGGCAACGCTAGCGGCGGGTAGGCACGCTTCCCCGCCCGCGCGCGCTGTGCTCGCCTGCGTATCGTGGGCGCAGTTTTTCTTTGACCGCCACCGCTTCGTGGCCTGGTCCAGTGGTCATTCTAAGCGAAGAGCAGAAAGGCGGTCACACACCCTGATGTGCTCAGCAGATAGTTGAAGTTGTGAGGCAGAATCCGCGCTGCTGCCATGTCGGTGCACGTGGCGGTACCGCCGCGACCGGTGGCGACAGTGGGAGCTGCACCTCTTAGTGTGTGTGTAGCAGCGCCAGCACTGCCGCAGCAGTACAGTAGAGCGGCAGCAGGAAGATTGCCTGCGCGGCTGCAAGTGCGCCTGGGCTTTTTTTTGAAGCACTCTTTCAGGTGCGGCGCCGCTTGCTGCGCCTGTGGAGGCGGGAGGCGGCGGCGGCGCGCGTGGGCAGCAGAATCACCAAGCCGACCTGGGTGTGTTGGAGCCATGCCTTTGCACAACAAGGAGTGGCAACGCCGATGAGCAAAGCGAAGGTTTATTTCGACTGCGTGATTCTTGCCACTAGCGGCGGCAGCTGCACCACCGCACCAAGCAGCAGATGGAAGCACACCGGCGATGCCTTGGCAGACTCCGTAGTGCAGGCCCACAGCGCCTCCCTCAAGGCGGCTGGGGGCAATGACATGCTGGAGCACGTCGAAAAGTTGGCGGCAGCAGACGACCCCTTATGCGAGACGCTGCTGAGTCAGTGCAACAGTGTGCCGGACTGGTGTCGTTGGGACCGCGTGAGGCGCGGGCAGTTGGTCTTCGTGAGGCATGCCTTTTCCTCATGCGCCAGCCTGCTGCATCTGTCGCTGGCTGGCGGCTTCGGCTTCGCAGATCTCACCGATATCCTGTGCTGCACGGGATACCTGACGTCGTCGAGCGTTGACACAACGTGAGTGCGTGCGCAGCGCAGCGTGGGTGCTCAAATGTCTGGTGGCCAAGGTAGTGGCGCGTCCCCTACGTTGACATGGCACTGGCAGCAGCACAACTGTGGCCGCAAGTGCCACTGTTTGGTGGACTCCAAAGTGTGGCCATGGCAGGAGTCATGTGCGCATGTTTGCAATGCCAGCACTTGCTGGGCCACGCTGTGCTGCCATTTCCACAGGCACTGATGTCTGTGGTCGCTGCTGCGGCCGCATGGACCACGGCCACTGCCAATCGCAGGTACCGTCGTATTTTTGAAACGTTCGCCATGGTGGTGGACTGCATCGTGAATGGCGCGCCTGCACTGGAGCGCGGTGGAAAGGGGCTCAGGAGCATCCTCCGAGTGAGGCTTCTGCACGCACGTGTGAGGTACCTGCTGCACCGAAGAGCGGTCGTGGGTGGCAGCGTGCCAATCAACCAGCACCAGATGGCGAAAACGCTGCTTTCATTCTCACTCGTGGTTCTAGTGGGGCTCAAGCGCATGGGCGTGAGGCTGCGCTTGCAGGAGCAGGAGGACTACCTGCACCTCTGGTGAGCATGCTGCGCACTGTACATGGTGACGTCTGTAGACACATGGTGGCTGTCAGCATTGCACGGGCCTCTTTATGAGAGCTTTTTAGGTGCACCTGCATCCCGTGAGCATCAGCCATAACAGTATACATATACAACCGGGCCTCCCATGTATTGTGAGATACTGCGCCTCAGCCTGCCACCCGTCGTGGTTCATGTCTACCATACCACTGTAGTTGATAAGCAGGACGTGTTCGCTAAGCAAGGCCAAGTATACTGCTGCTGAGCGGCCACAGTGCTGCTCCACTAGTGCTGCTCGTGTGCACATGCAGCACTGTCACTAGCACATGAGACACAGTACATTCTTGGCTAAGTTGCAGCAGTGGGTTGAGCGGATGGTTTTACCTCTTGGTAAGTGTAGTGCCACCGGAGCAGCACAGCATAGCACCACATATCAGCAGTAGCATGCATCTATGCCGGGTGCCATCTCACAGCCACACCAGCGCCATGCATCGAGCTTGCGGGAGCACATCATTAAGGAGGCCAAAAAATGGTGTCACCACCAAAGATTGAACAGCAACCACTTCTAAGTTTACAAGTCGCAAAGGTTCATCCTTGGTCAGTTTGCAACGATCATTGTGTGTCTGCAGGCAGAAACTGGTGTGCAGGCGCTTGGTGCTTCGTGAGCAACATTTGTAAGTGGAGGGAGTGATCTATGGCAGTCTGGTCGCAGCTGGGAACTAAATGATCAGGGTACAGACCGCACGCATGTGCTCTCACTGAGTGTGACTTTGCTGCAACTCTGACATCATGTGCTGTGTGGTGACGCTGCCTTGGTGTTGCACGCTCCAGGCGCCTGGTAGGCTATTACATGGGTGTCCAGGAGGAGTGCAACCCTTGCACCAACATGGCGAGTGCCAGAGCGTTGCTTACGGAAAGCCTGGGCGAGGTAAGCGCATCAATGCCGCCAGGGAACGCTGCCTTGCGGAGGCATGCTGCATGTGCGGCAGCAGGTGGTGCTGTGTTACATGGAGCACCCACACCGACACCCCGCATGCATTCGCAGTTCGGCGCAGCAGCTTGTGATGCTGTGAAACGCTACTTTACCCACCTGGTGCTGGCATTGACATGTCGTTGCTGTTGCCATGTCGCACCCGTCTGCAGTACAAGCCCAGCTCGGCATCCGCGCGGCTGGCCAACCACATACTGGACTGCATCAGCGGCCGCTTCCCGCTCTTTGCGCCGCTGTGGCTGCACCGCGAGATTGCACGCGCTCTCATGGGTCCGGACATGGCGGCAGCACTGCACATTGCACCACCCTGTGAGGCCCCGCGCTGGTGGTGGCTCAGTACCTGGTCGCCGCTGGGCAGCTTCAAGTGGCTGCTGCTGCGCACCGTGCTGCGGCTTGAGGGGTGGCTGGCGGGCACAGCGTGGTTTGGGGCACGGGTGCGGGCATACAATAGGAGGGCTTTGCGTGTGATTGCAGCCGTGCCACTGAAGCGGCGCGAGCCCACGTTTCAATGGCAGGACATGCCTGTATGGCATCCATAGAAGATGTTTCCGTGGAGTGCCTTTGTGGCAGCCGGGTGGGTGTTGTGAGTGCCCAGCCCGAGCTGCGTTTTTGCCACCTGCGTGATGCAGGCTGCATCATGATCGCAGCATCACAGCTTAGCTGGGACACAGGCGTGCTTGTCAAGACCAGTAGTTGCTTCATTAGGCAAGCAGCACACTTGTACATACAATGTTTTTTACACACACTGTTGTCCTTGTGCGCTCCCATCCCACTCGCCGTTCGTGGAAACATGTACACGAACGACCAAGAACGGTCGTAGGGCGACCTGGAGACGGCTGGGCGACATCTCCAACACTTCAACTCTCCACACTTCAAGTTTTCAAATCGCCCGCGCTGAATGAAAATTCTGATGCATGCACATCGGAGACCCTGCCTGCTGGTGAGCGGCAAGAGGCGGGCAAGCAATGGTGCCGTGGCGGGCAGCAGGGGTGGGCCTTGCACTAGGGGCTGCGCCATGTTCAGCCTTTACAGTTTTGCCTGGGCGGCACCACGGCACCTCTGCTGCTTCTCATGATGCTGCTGCCTCAAGCCTGCACAAAGCACCAGCAGAGATTCACGAGCGAGGGGCGGCGGGCGGCGCGGGCGCTGGCGGCAGCAGCTGCTGCCGCAGGGTGGTGGCCTTCCAATGTCGAGCTTCTCGCACCCGCCTTCACAAGAAGCGCAGGAAGGACACCATCATAGACAGAGACGACTGGTACAGCGACGGCTCCATGAGCGCTGATCTCGGGGGTGGTGCAGGCGCCAGCTCTGCTGCTGGCGCCAGCAGCGGCGGGAGGCCGGCGCGGCGCACCTATGAGGACATGTACAACGATGGTCCCCAGGAGAGGATAGCGGACATACAGCTGGACGAGGCGCTGGCCAGCGAGTTCAAGGAAGCCATGATCGCTCCCACTCCCCCTCAGCGCCGAATGGGCATGATCGCGGCCGCCTCTGAGGCGTATCCCAACGTGGGCTCGTACTTGGGGGGGGGGGCTGCTGGCGCTGGCACTGCGTACTATGAGGGATACGCTGGCGAGGAGGAGGAGGATATGGACGACGAGTACGTGTCAGTTCTGTTCGGCGAGGACGGTGAAGAAGAGGACGAGTACGACAGCGACGGCATGAGCGACGGCGGCGAGCCCATCGCCCCCTACGACGGCAACCCGGAGTCCCTGCTGCTCGGCAACGACGAGGACGCCCTCACCGACATCTCCAGCATCTCCCTGGTCAGCAGGTCGCTCATGGCCTTCCTGTCCAGCGGCGCCGCCATGCGCTCCTCCCCCTCCGCGGACACGTACACACGGGTCATGGTGGGAGCCGTCAGCACGGGTTTCGAACCGTCCCTGGTGGGCAACCTGGACAACTTTGGCGTGGAGCTGGTGGAGAATTTTTCGGACTTTGAGCCGGACGCGAGCGACACGTATTGGACCGCGGAGGAGATTGCGGCGTTCAAGGCGCGCGCCATCTACGACGCGACCGGCCTCCCCAGCATTGCGGAATCCACCACTTTTGAGGTGGCGCCGGTCAACGGCGGCGTGGGGCGCAAAAACGCGCGCTACCGGTGAGTGAGCGTTCGCGTGGGCGTAATGGGCTTGGTACTTGCAAGAGTGGGGTTGGTGAGTGTATTAAGGCAATGCACATGAGGGGGGCTGTGCACAGGTGTTAGCAAGTTGCGTTGGCAGCTGTGTCAGCACGCATGCGCAAATCGGCAGTGCGTGTGTGTGTGTCAAATGACATACAAGCCAAGCAGCTTGTGAGCGCGGCAGTGGCTGTGCCGATATTGCTACAGATGCAGGCATGTCTGTTGGTCGAAGCACACTTGCGATGCACACGTCATGTAGTGCCCGCTGACATCACAGTTGCTTTGGAGGTACCAGCTGTCCTAGGCGGACCCCTGTTACATGAAAGTGTGTGACGCTTATGTAGCCAAAGTATTCACGACACACATGTCACTTTGAGTGGGAAGTTGCTATTGCCATGGCACCAGGTGCAGCTGCTGTATGCAGCTTATTAACTGTGTGGCATGCGTACCACCACCTGGCACCAAGCACTTGTTCATCACATACCATGGCAAAGCATTTATGTGTGCGCATTAAAAAATGTTCAGTCACGGTTTCTTCATCAGCCAACGGTTCTTGCTGCCAGGCGCGGAGTGAGCAGATGAAGCGGTGCAGCAGTACAGTAGCGCACCTTTTGGGTATACAATCAAAAACTCACTGGCACCAGTACAGCAGCTGTTTGCAAGCAAGGGCGCATGGTCCAGCGCATTCGTCCACATCGCCGGCTGTAGAGCGTCAAAATGTATTCAGGTTGTTCACAACGGCATTCTGGATGGGTGCACCCCTTTAGCTGTATCGAACACAACTGTGGCGGGTTTCCCATTGCAGTGCATTTGTGCGGACGCAGGTCCTATCATTGTCTGTCAGGGCCCTCCGGCTTGGCGTCAACAGCCCCCTCACCACTCCCTGCCTGCCAGGCACACCGCTGCTCAGCGGTAGCAACCCACCACGCCCTGCGCACCCCCTCGCCCTACACCGCCACTCACCGCACGCCAACACCCCTGCTGCGCACTTACCGCATGTGCCCCTCCACACAGCTTCAACCGCATTGGCCCGTTTGTGGACAAGCTGGCCCAGTTCCTGGAGCCGGTGTCGGACCCCAACCGCATGTGCCACTTCCGCACGGTCCTGTGCTACTATGACGGCACCGGGGAGACCTTTGAGAGCGCGGAGTGCGACGTCGCCATCTGCTTTGCGGACGCCACCAAGGTGCGGCGTGGCTGCTTGCCGCCGCTTGCCACAAGCTGGCACACTGCATGGCAGTGAGTGACATGGTTGTGCGCGCTTGCGATATGGCGCGGCGGTTTGGTGTGAGGGAGGGGGTATATGGGCGGGGACAGTGCAGCGGGCTGGGTCTGCTTAGCATCATGTTCGTTGTGTGTGCTTGCAGTTTGGGAAGGCGGTTTGGTCTGACGCGGGGCCTTTGGCTGCTTTGCAACTCGCTTAACTTCATACGAAAGTGGTTGTTCTTACAGCAGTTGCTTGTTCGGGGCTGTACCACTGCACGTATGGTTCTACTGCGAAGTACTTCGGGGAGTACTTCAAAGTATTTGTGAAGTACATGGTCTTGTTCCGAAGTAGTCGCCCAGGCTTGAAACTTGTATCACTTAGTGGGGTTGCATGGCGTTGGCGCCAGCAGCCGTGTGGTGAGGGTTGGCACAAGGCGCAGGGTGCCTTCCAAAGTAATGTGCCCCCCACGTTGTTTTGCTTTCTCAGCTATAGTAAATACCAGGGCATATTTCTTATACAAGCAATTGAGTGGCTCGCATATATTATATAACCCACTCCCCTATTTGGAACCCCTCACTGTTTCAGTCCGGGTAACTATTGTACTTCAAGACAAGGCGGTAGTGATCACTACGCAGGTGTCTGTGGCTTTTCGGTGGCGCCAGGGGTCGAACGCCACCTTGCTGGAGCTCCGTGCGCAGCACATGTACAAGTGTTGCACCGGTAACATGTGTGAAACAACACATACATAACCGAAAAGGCTGTCATGCATCTGTACACGGCTAGTGCCAGGCCAGGTTTGCTGCCAGCACTACTGGTAGCTTTTAAAACACGCGGCATTGCGCCATGTGCAACTTCGACATGGCTCAGTGCCAGCAGCTCCACGGTACTTAAGGCACCAGGCCCACCACTCGTGCGCGCCTCCTCACGACACACAAATACCATATTGCCACGCCACACACCACAGCTGTTGACACGCACCTGTGCCACCTCCACTCTCCCCAGCACGCCTCCCAGCACCTGCGGCGCCACACCTGCACGCCTCCTCACTCTCGCCGCACAACACCCGCCTCTCACCAGCACACACCTCCTCACACCTGTCCTCCACCCGCCTGCTGCTGAGCACAGGCCCTCATCACGGGCACCAACGCCATCATGCACATGGTGGAGACGCTCGTCAACTTTTGGGACGACGCGGAGTTCATGCCGCAGGGCATGCGGCCGCCGCGCCCGTCTGCGGCGGAGGCGCGCGTGGGGCAGCCGCTGCTCAGCGGAGCGTCCATGCTGCGCGAGGCCATCATGAAGCACGCGCGCGTCCTGCCCAACAACATCATCGATGTGTCTGCGTTTATGGAGTCGTATGTGGACATGGTGAGACGTTACGCAGTACTTCAGTTGAAGAAATATGTATATAAATTGTAGTATATGCATGTGCAACAAGCAGCAGTGATGCTCCGAAGTACTTAAGTATGCCATATTGTACTACTAGTAGTATGCAACAAGCACAAGTAAAACCTTCTTCACTTGTTTGTAAGCAAGTGGTTAGTGAGCGGGTGGCGTCAAGCATCAGTCTGGCATGTTTGCTCAGCAGTACAGCGTTGTCGTTTGACGCACTCAGCCCACCTGGAACTGCCATCCGTGTCACCACGGCAAAACGGGGGGTGTCCACGCTACCCAGCACAGCAGCATGATCCGGCGTAGAGCCATGCCTTACACTACCAGTACACCCACTGCTGTCATGCCACCTTGAGCGCCAACACCAGCCGGCCACCGTCACCCATCTCTCCACTGCCGCAGCTTCACGCCTGCCGCTCCGTCTCCCACCCGTGCAGGCGCTAATGGAGGAGTGCGCAAAGGAGCTGGCGCACCGCTTTGCCCAGCTGCGCCCGACCAAAATCCTCACGGTCGCAACCACAGGCCTCGTCATTGCGGCGCCCATGGCGGTGCTGCTGCAGGTGCCGCTGGTGTACGCGCGCAAGCAGCGCACCATGGTCATGAGCGACTACCACCTCGCGACGTACGACAGCCGCACGCAGAACATGAACAAGGAGCTGGTCGTGTCCAAGGGGCACCTCTCGCAGGTAGGGTTGCGCGAGAACGTAGATGAGCGAGCCATATACGCCGTTTACGGAACGCATACATACAGTGGATGTGGCTAATGTTTTGAAAACAATAGTGATAGGAACAGCTTGGCGCACACGTGTGTGGTAATGTCTGGTGCTCTTACATGGTGGCTGGCACAGCATAGGAAGTTATTGCACGTATTTTGACAAGAAAAAAAGGCCCATACACGTTTTTACCCCACTCGCAGGACGACCGCGTGCTCATCGTGGACGACTTTCTCAGCGCCGGCAGCTGCCAGGACGCGCTGCTGCGCATTATCTCGGACGCGGGCGCGAAGCCCATTGGCATTGCGGTTCTGGTGGAGAAGGCGTATGAGAAGGGGCGCATGTTCCTCTCGGGGTACAACCTCCCGATTGAGAGCCTGGCGGCGGTCGTGTCGGCCAGCGATGGGCGCATCAACCTGGAGGAGTAGGGGCTGCGCTGAGCAGGCGCAGCGTGTGCTCAGCAGCATTTGGCGGTGCTCAGCAGCATGCGCGCCCAGCAGTTGCTGAGCAGCACTGGCGGTGCTCAGCGGCATGTACGCCGGCGGTGCTCAGCGGTATGCACACGAGTAGTGCTCAGCAGCATACGCGCCAGCAGTGCTCAGCAGCATGTGCGCCAGCAGTGCTCAACAGTATACGCTCCAGCACTGCTCAGCGGTGCGTATTCCTTGCCGCCTGCACAGATGCCAGCGGCTGCAGCGCTTGTGCGTGCCCACGCAGCGCTGTGGCGGCAGCGGCACAGCACATCACCGGCGATAAACCGGGGCGTGTGTGTGGCGTCGCAGGCAGTGCGCGCCGCCCCGGCATACAAAAGCTGTACATTCTACACCAGAAGCAGGGAAGTGGGCTAGGCTGCGGTAGCAGGGGTCATTGTTGGTGCGGGCATTAACACATACGTGCACACCAAATTATTACTGTGGGCGCACTGCAGGCATATGGCAGCCATGGCAGCAGTGTGCGCCAAGCTACGCGGCGCTATGGAGCGGCAACAGCTGGCTCACAGGTTTCAGCTGCTGTGAGCACAGCAGTCCGCCTGCCAGTCTGACCTCCTGCAGCAGTGACAGGGGCCTTGCACACCTGCGGGTAGTAGAGAGGGCGCAGTGACACCTGGCACCTGGCTGCACAGGTGGTGCTGAGCACAGTGGTAAGCGCTGGGCTGCTGAGCACTCCTGTACTGATGCGCCGGGCCCATACACCCTTTCGGAACCCACCTGTGGGCCAGTCTCACAGACAGTGCGCATGCAATTTCAGTGGTTTTGCTGGTGTGAGTCGTGCATGCCCTGTGATGCCTTGCGCATGCCCCACACTGGCTACTACACACATGCACTTCCAGAGAATGCCTGCATGTTACAAGCGAGCAGGAGGGTCGCACTTGACAGCATGTAGTACACGTGGCATTGACAGGGTAACACAGCATGCGCCCGCAGCTTGTGCAAATGGCATGTTGTGGAATATGCAGTGCTGGCACATGTCGTAATTGCAGGTGGGTTGTGGTGTGGATGGGAGGGCGCCCACCGCCATGTGTGCACATGCACACGTGTACTATGCATTATTGTGTAGTCCTGCCTGACTGCATGCTTACATGCCAGCACAGTCAGACTGTGCACTAGATGCATAAATGGCAACGTGCCTAGCCAGTGCCATGCGCGGTAATATACACACTGCGCAAGAAGGCGCATGCAACCAATGCACGCGCACTCCAGCTACGCCAGCACGCCGTTCTCATGCCCACAATACACCGCAGCCCACAACACTGCAGGCCTGCAGGCTCAGCTACTTCTTTGGCTGGAAAAAGCTTTTGAGCGACCTCTGCGACGGGTCGGGCGCAGCCTGCTTGCCGCCAGACTTCTTGGCGCTTGCAGGCGCAGGCTTCTTGGCCCCGCCCTTTGTGACACTGCCTGGTGCCTTCAACTTTTCTGCACTCCCAGGCCCGTGGCTTGTGCCCCCGCCAGGCTTGTCACCAGTGCCACCACCAGCAGTTGCTGCGCTAGCCTGTGCAGGCTGAGCCTTGCCACCACCTGCTGCGCCGTTGCTGCCGCTGGCTGCATGCTCTGCACCAGCACCAGCAGTGTGTACTGCGGGCACCTCTGCTGCAGGTGGTGCTGACGCAGCTGCCTCGGTGTCGCTGGCACTACTACAAACCTTGGGCTTTTTAACCGGGTGAGCGGGAGCCTCTGGTGCTGCGCGCCGGAAGAAGGTGTCGATCTTGGGCGTATCCGCTGGCGTCGAGCCCGTGAAACCCGGCACCAGCTGCTCCACATGCAGCAGCTCGCGCACCATC
Source organism: Ophiocytium majus (assembly GCA_032358315.1). Classification (NCBI taxonomy): domain Eukaryota; class Xanthophyceae; order Mischococcales; family Ophiocytiaceae; genus Ophiocytium; species Ophiocytium majus. Next base: position 23,355 of record JAULBY010010013.1, read on the forward strand.
CTACCGCATAAGTCATAGGCAGTGCGCGTGCATTTGTGCCAGGAAGGTGGTGTCAGTGGGTAGTGGTGTCAGTGAGTAGTGGCGTCAGTGCACACCGGCAGCAGCCGTAGATGGCATGCTGGTTCTGCACCACTGTGCTGCACCGTTCAACCATGCACAAGCTGCAGCATTGGAAGCAGATGGGTGTGGTGTTGTCCAAAGGCATGCAGCCACGCCGTGCCTTCTGCACACTACTGTAGTACTTCGAAGTACTTCTGAAGTACATAACACAAATTGTACCTCAAGTATATACTGTACTTAGAAGTATATACTTCTACTGAAGTACTTGAAAGTACTTCCGAAGTACTACAGTTTATTGCTACTGTAGTACTAGTAGTATAGCTGAGGTCTCAGCAACAGCGCCCACATACATTCAAGGGGGTACGCAAGCTACCATGGCTCAACCTCCGTGCGCCGCGGCAAAACGTGTCACCTGTCGAGCGTCTGCGCATTCTTCACGGCGTCCGCCTCCCAGTCATTCAGAAAGAACACGTACTGCGCCCTCGCGCCGCCGCGCCACCGCTCCGCCACCTCCTCCGCACACCTCCGCAGCTCCTCGTCGGAGTAGCTGTTTGCATGCGCGCCGCTGGCGTCCGTGACGCCGTGCCAGCGGGCATACGTCCAGTCCGCCGTCCTCTCGCTGCAGGCGACAACGCTGCCGTCGGGCGTGACCGTTTCGACGAGGGCCCAGTTGCGGGCACGCAGGGCCGTGAAGACCTCGTCGCAGAACCACGTCGTGCTGCGGAACTCCATGGCTATCTGGGAGGGGGTTTGCAGGTAGGGGTTGGTGGGAATGGGTTGCTGTAGTGCAAGTTGAAGTGTATTGGTCATGGAGACATGAGGGCGTGTGGGCACCACACAAGTTGAAGTCAGAGGTGGAGGGTTGCAAGGGGGAGTGGAGGTGGGGGTGTTGGTGGTTGCGGATGCCGCGTGCACCACTGAAGAGCAAGTAGAAGTTAGAGGTGGAGGGTTGCAATGGAGTGGAGGTGGGTGTGTTGGTGGCAGATGATGACGCACGCACCACTGCTGAATGGACAGCGTGGGCCTCCACACATGAGAGCAATGGTGAAAATAGCGTGCCCTGCTGCCACTACAACTGTGCCAACAGGCAAACTCTGTTCTACTTGGCCGCTTAAATCATGCACCTGTGCCTCTGGAGAGACCTGCTCCACCAGCTGCCCCAGGGCCTCCAGCCGCCCCATGTCTTTGTGCAGCGATGGCGGCAGCTGCACCAGGCATGGCCCCAGCTTGTGCCGCAGCCCCTGTGTGGCATTGTTGAAGAAGGCACTCCAGCTGTCGTCAATGCCCGTTAGGCGCGCCTCGTGGGTCATGCTGCGCGACACCTTGAGGGAGAACCTGAACTGCAATCCCATGACGCAGCCCGCCGGGGCAGGGGGCAGGAAGAAGGGGGCGCATGGAAGCACATATGCAGGCGCGTGAGGTGGAGTGTGGCTGCAGCCTCTGTGAGTGGCAGCAGCGTGAGCAGCATGCACTTGCAGGACAAAACCGACAGTCAAGAGAGCAGCGCAGGGCCTAGTCTTAAATTTCTGTGCATTAGTCCACAAGCATGGGTCATGCGCTTGGTGGAGTCTCGCAGTTCAGCACGCTGCGGTTTGCAACAGGCGCGCACTTGCAGCAGTGACAATAGGGTACAGTAGAGGTGGCCGGCTCACCTGCTCAGGGACTGTGGCACACCATCTGGAGCATGTGTCGATGCGCGGAAGCCCGTAGAAAGTGCTGTTGATCTCGCATGTTGGCAGCAGCGCACTGTAGTACCGCAGCTCTTCGGACTGCGTCAGGCCCCGCGGGTAGAAAGTCCCCTTGCGCCAGTGTGCGTAGTTGTAGCCTGCACAGCCTATGTAAATAGGACCATGCTGCTGCTGTTGCTGCTGCTGTTTCTGCTGCTCCTGCTCCTGCTGTTCTTGCTGCTGCTGTGGTGGCGGTGGCGTTTTTGTGGCTGTGGCCATTGGTGCAACCTTCGCCTCTGCTGGTGCAGGTAGCCTGTGCACAGCAGTCGCAGGCCACAGGACATGCCACTTCCCTGTCACTTTGAGCTGATCTCGGAACAAGGGCACGGCGACCTGGGTAACCTGAGACTCTATCATGCACATAATATGGCACTGCGGCGGGGGTGCAGCGATCTGGAGAACTGGATGCTGGAGAGAGCATTTGGTGTGCTGTGCATGATCAAGTGCAAGTCACTTTCAATTCCAGCAGGTAGGCTCTGGAGCCGGTAGCTAATAATCGCGAGACTTTCATGTACCTCTTGTCTGGAGCTCGTAGCAGGGTGAGCTGCGCCCACGTAGGCTGGCGCACCGCCAGGTCTGTGCCTCAGGAAGTGAGAGTTTTCACGAAGTTGTTAAAACAGTTGTTCTTGCACTTGTGACAAGGAACGTTCCCTAAGGAACGTTCCATGAAACGTCAAAAGGGCCAACTGGAGGACGGCCGAGCGCGGGGCGCCTACACGGGCCAACAAGTGGAGGGATGAGGCAGCGGCGTGGCAGGCAACAACTATAGAGGTGCTGGCGAAGGAGCAGCTCTGAGCCGCCCCGCGGCGGCGGGCTGCGGCAGCGATGGCGAAGAAGGTGGGCAAACGAGCTGGTTGCGAAGGCTACAGCTGGCTGCATACTATACACAGTGCGACTGCATTTAGTTGGGGCAACACAGCAGCTCCTGGTACCTGACCAAGGAAGCGCGTGTAGCTGCACATGACTGCTGGCCAGCTGCTTGGTAACGGCAACCTTTCGCCCTCCCTATGTCGTCAACACTTGCCGATGTTCTAGGCAGCCTGCAGCTGAGGTGCTCGCGATCGCTGGTTGCTCCGCCTTCCGCAGCATGGGCAGCAGCTGTTGCTAGCAATATTCGCTGGCCCTACCGTTCCTCCAACCGTCAGCTGCACCTTGTTGCGTAGTCGTGCCCCGAGCACACCCACACCTGCCTCCTCCCACAGGCAGCAGCCATTGCACCAACGCCACGATTTGGCTATTATTGCTGCAGCTCCTGTCGTTGCTGCTGCTGCTGCTGCTGCTGCTGCTGCTGCGGAGGCATCACCCCCCCTGCATACGCCTGCTGCTGACACATGCGCATGCATTTCCATGTCCCCTCACCCCGCTGCCCAAACGACACTGCCTTGGGAGCAGAAGGCAGGCAAGAAGAAGAAGCAGGGGGAGGAGACCATCTTAGTCACAACAGCATGGGTCGCGCAGGAGAGGCAGCACTGCATGTGCCCGCGCCTTGGGGACGTGTACAAAAACGAGCAGGCAGCAGACGAAACGCGCGCGGACCGCATGTTCTTTAGGCTGCGGAAGGCGACGCAGCACAGCACAATCCATCTGAGCCTTGCCAATGGCAACCTTGGCAGCCTCCCAGATGAGATGCGAATACACACGGAGCTGGCTGGACTGCAGGTGCTCAACCTGAGGTGAGGCAGCGCCTGATATAAAACCTAGTTGGAATACCCATTGTGCAAGAGGGTTGTTGCTTGTAATGGTGAAGGGTTTGTACCAGCACTGCTGCTATGGCAATCGTCCAAAATGCAAAGTTTGCCAGCAGCACAAGCAGCATGTACTTGTCGCGCGTGTTGGTCAGTGAAAGTGGGTGCTGCGACCTCAGTGGAGCGCGAACTACTACGGCATGTGCTGCTGGCGCCAGTACGCGTGCAGACCCATTCCATGCCTTTACAAAGCCCTGGGACCAAGCAGCAAGCGCACCCGTTGTGTCACCCAAAGCCGTGCACCACACACGTGCAGCCCCAGCACCCCAGCAGCATCAAGCCCATGTTTTTGTTGCGTTTCCCCGTCCGCACCCTCCCTGTCCCCCCTCTGCCAGCCGCAACCAGCTGTTCAATAGTGACCAGGTCTTTGGCGTTCTGTCGGGGCTGGCGCAGCTGGCGTGCCTGGACCTGAGCGACAACTTCTTCAATGGGACGCTGAGCCCCCTCGCCGGCGCCCTGCCACGCCTACAGGAGCTGCGGCTCGACACCAACCGCATCGCCGCGCTGCCGGCCGCCGTGGCCGCGTGGGCCGAGCTGAGAACGTTCTCGATCGTGGGGAACGATCTTTCGGAGCTCCCCACGGCCGTCGGCAGCTGGGCGGCGCTGGAGTGCCTGGACGTGCGGCGAAACCGGCTGGCGGCGCTGCCTGCAGAGATTGGGCTCATGCCGCGGCTGAGGCGGCTAATGGCAGGCTCCAACGCCATTGCGGTGCTGCCGGAAGCGATTGGGGCGGCGGGGGAGCTGCAGGTGCTGGACCTGAGGAGGAACGAGCTGGCCGAGGTGCCGCCGGCGCTCGCCGGGTGCACGGCGCTGACGGTTCTGCACCTGGGCAACAACAAGATTGGCAGCGTGCCGCCGCAGCTGCTGGAGCGGCTCACTGCGCTGAGGGAGTGAGTGCTGAGGGTTGGCGTTGCCGCGCTGCGTGCATGGCGGCAGCGCCTGCGCATCGCAGCGCCGCCTCGCTGCAGTCATGTCTCACCTTTTGCGCGCCACCTGCCGCTGTGCAGTTGCCACACCTCAGTCCCCACCTGCTTAGACCTCCCTTCTCCTGCACTGCGGCACCACCACCCGCAAAAATCCTGCACACACAACGTGCCGAGGTGCTGCGCTTCCGCTGACACTCCCTGTGCCTGCGCGCGCACTTCCCACCACCGCCGCTCTCACCGCCCCCCCCCAAGGCTGTACCTGTACAGCAACCGGCTGGCGGTGGTCCCCCCTGAGGTGGGCAACCTGCGCGAGCTGCGCAAGATGAGCGTGAGCGGCAACGCGGCGCTGCGCACCCTCCCCCCCGAGATCGGAAACTGCGGCGAGCTGCAGGAGCTGCACGTCAACAACTGCGCCAAGCTCAACGCGCTCCCGCCGTCCGTGAGCGGCCTGCGCATGCTGCGCGAGCTCAGTGCGGCCCGCTGCAAGGGGCTGAAGGGGCTGCCGGCGGCCGTGGCGGAGCTGGAGCAGCTGCGGAACCTGGACGTTCGAACCGACGCAAAGCAGGTGTGCAAGATGACGCCCGAGTTTGTGGAGGCGCTGCAGGCGCGGCGCTGCAAGGTGCGCGGCGGCGTCATCAAAAAGGCCAAGGGGCGGGGGAAGAAGAAGGGGTAGGGGCGGCGCCGGGCGCGCGGTGAGCGGGCGGGGGGCCGTGCGGCGGCGCCGGTAAATACATGCATGCGGTGTTGTGCTGTGATGGTGCGCTGCCGGGGGCTTGCAAAGCTATGTGTGTGTGTGTGTGTATGTGCGACATGTTTGGAAGTGCAGCTGTGGACGGAGAGCAGCTGTGGGTGTGCCTGTATTTGGACGTGCCGCGCCAGTGCACTGGCAGTGCAGCGGGCAGGCGCATTCACACAGTGGCCCCAAAGTCAGCTGGTCGCATGCAACAAACTGTCTAGCTCAAAGGCATGCTGCGCCACGCACGGTCAACAACAGGGCGACAGCGCGCAATGGCCACCAGGCACAAGGACACAGGTAGACACCGCAGCCAACAGACGCGGAGATCCAGCTTGCGCAGCAGTGCATGCTGTGAGCATTATGCAACGAAGCGGCAGTAGGCGCTGCGCAAGGCACGCACGCCGCCACTGCCGCAGACTAGTTTTCGATTGGGCGCCCGCGCGCTGACTACCACCCGCTGCGCAGCTCTCTCCCAGGTACAGCAGCGGCGCCGGCGGCCTGAGGCGCCGGCACAGCGTAGCCTCTCATGGAAGTCATCGGCCAGCGGGCGCACGCGTGGGCGCCGCAGCGGACAGTCAGTGTCCGCACAAGGGGAAAGGCAACAATGTACAAACAACTCTTGTGTCTAAAAAGAAGGCCGTGTGGTCGCGACGGCGGCGGCGGTCAGAGCTTTCTGTGGATGGCGGCGGCGGCGCGGACGGCGGCTTTGCGGCTGCGCTCGTCGTAGTGTCCCTTGACGACGCTGTACAGCAGCACGCCGCCGATGGCGGTGGTGCTGCCGGCGATGCCCAGGGGCGTGAAGCGATGCTTGAAGGCAATGACGCTGACAATGATCATGACCACGCGTTTGATGGTGTTGCCGATGCCGTGCGTGAGGGGGTGGATGGCGTTCAGGCAGTAGAAGGCCACTGCATAGGAGGTGGTGGGAGGGTGTGTGCAGGGGAGCGGGTGGGGCGGCGCTAAGGGCAACAGGTGATGCAAGTGTATTGTGACAGCGGCAGGCAATACTACATCAGACCTCTTGAGCAAGAGTGCAACAGTAGGGCGCAGAAATGCCTGGCACTTGCAGCGCTGAGCACAGCAGCACGGCATGCCTTCAGCAGCAGCGTTCGCTGGCCACAGGGTGACGCAGTACCGCAGTTTTTCACCGACCATTGGGTGACTAGTCCATGCAGCAGCAGCAGCAGCAGCATGCCATGTGGTTATCCGCACAGGCTCTTTAGTCTCACCTTCATTGTACATGTAGAAGAAAAACCCTGGTAGGTGAGCGGAGCATAGTGGCAAGGATGCAAATGCATGGCGATGGGGACAAAAGTCAGCTGCACCGTGCAGGGTCGACAGGCAGGTGTGCATCATGCCAGTGGCGTATGCGCGGTCAGCGCTTTGGCCTACCTAGTGGTCACTGATCCACATACCGTGCACACACAACCGTGCACTACACACACTGCCACAATGTGTGCATGTGCCAAAGCCTTAGGGCGCGTGATTTGTCCTGACACACTGCACAAAGGCATGCCAACCATTGCGCACATTGCCAAAAACGCCCCGCAGCCATGCAAACACGCGCCACCCACCCACACATAAGCAGCTCACTGCCCCTGGTGCACCGCACAGCACACCACCCACCCACCCACGACGAGTCATACTATGCGTCTCGCTGCTGCGCCTCACCTGAGAGCACAATGTCCCTCGCCAGCTGCGCCGAGCTGCCGCCCGCCGCCACCGCCGCCGCCCACAGCGCCGGCAGCTTGGGCCCCTCCAGCACCAGCGCGAGTGGCACCAGCACGAGGGTGGCCATCATTGTCATGACTGCGTACAGGTTGCCCGCGTCCATGTTCTCCCCCTTGTCGCTCCCCATAACTTTCTTGCCAATCACGCTGAGCACACGTGCGCACACACACAAGCACCGCGGGGCAACAGTATATTAATAATAATAGTAGTAATAGTATACTTCGAAGCGATATGTAATGAGTCAGCCACATGGTGTATGATGTGGGGGTTTCGGGGTATCAGTTGTGTGTGCACACATCGCATGGCAGCTGCGGCGGCAGTATGCGTTCTGTGCTTCAAGTGTGTAATGTGCTTGATTTCCTGGGACAGGGAAGGATCCATTTGTAGTCACTGAGCAACATGCTATGCTTACATGAGACTCCATAGTGCTGAGCAGTGCCGTGTTGTTGGCGAGCAACAGGGCACAGCATGCTTGGACATCCTTGTTTCAGTCACATATACACCACCCATACACCATGCGCACAGGGCTGACCGCGCTGCAAGCGGATTGTACACAGTAAATAAAAGCATTACCGCAGCACACTTCCAGCGAATGACACACCAGGCAGCAGCACGCGATGCGGTCATGCACCGGCTCACCCGTGTGTGCAAGTTCAGGTGTTGCTACAAGTGCGACACGTACTTCACGCAAGCACACCCCACCAGGCACCAGTGTGCAAATGCGGCCGCGTGCCGGCTCACCTGCGAATGGGCACCATATTGCAGGTGCTTTTTGAAGTGTGTGAGATGTACTTCAAGTTCAACCCACCAGGCAGCAGCGCGCGATGCGGTCATGCACCGGCTGACCTGCCCGTGCAGTGCCGTGCACTATACTTCAGGTGCTACTTCAAGTGTGACACGTACTTCATGCAAGCACACCCCACCAGACATCAGTGTGCAAATGCGGCCGCGCGCCGGCTCACCTGTGCATGCACCACACTTCAAGTGAAACTTGAAGTGTGAGATATACTTCAAGTTCAAACCAGGCAGCAGCACGCGCTGTGGACATGCACCTGCGCGTGCACTACACTTCAGGTGCTACTTCAAGTGTGAGACATGTACTTCAAGCTAGTACAACCCACCAGACACCAGCGTGCAAACGTGGCCACGCGTCCGGGCCCACCTGCGCATACAGGCGCTACTTCAACTGTGAGACATGTACTTCAAGTACACCCCACCAGACACCAGTGTGCAAATACAGCCGTGCACCGGGCTCACCTGCGCGTGGCGGCGCACGTGTTGGAGCACATGGCCGCGGCCATGGCCGTCGCCGAGAAGCTAAGCTCCTGCAGGCTCGCGACCGCAACTCCCGCGACCACGGGAATCAGCGTCAGGTACACGGGCCACGCCAGCACCTGCCCCAGCAGCACGGCGCTCAGCGTGGCCGTGAACAGCGGCTCCGCGGCCTTAACAATCTGCACAAACCCCACGGCACCCGCCCCCAGGGAGATGACTGCAAAGAGGTGCGCGAAGCAGTGCGCCATGGCCACGGGCAGGACGGTGAGCAGGTGGGCAGGCTTGAGGCGGGGGGCGGGACGGAGGCCCGTCGCCCAGAGGGTGCACACGTAGGGGATGCCCACAATGAGCTGGGCGGCGGCCAGGGTGACGGGGATGGGGAGGGCGTTGAGCGTCCACTTGGTGTAGAGGTTGTAGCCCACGTTCCAGGCGTACCACATGACAAAGAAGCCCGCGACCTGGCGGGAGTGCGGAGGCAGCGGTGGGTGGGGGGCGGTGGTGTGGTGTGGTGGCGGTTTGGGTGGGACTGTGTGTGTGTTGGTTGAAATGCTCAGCAGCGGGCGACAGGTCCGTGGGAGGGGTGCGCAGGGTGCACAGAACAGCATGTCCGTGAACAGTGCGCAGGCCTGCATGAATTTTTAGTTCATGTTCGGCTGTGGGGTAAGTACTACCATCGAGAGGCGTCAAAGTGCCAGCAGTGGAGTTCGTCAGTACAATAAAAAAATGCCACACGCGCAACAGGAGCACTGGCCACAGTTGCTACACCCCTGCCCTAGAAATTGAAGGCATGTGCTGCTGCTGCCAGTGCAAGCCGCTCTCGTGCTGCTTTGCTAGTGCGCGCCTGTGGGTGTGTTTACACCCAGCACCTGAATACATGCCGCAGGGCGCATCTGTTGCCCTGCGCATCTGTTGCTGCGGCTGCTGCTGCTGGTGGCAGTGGTGCATGTCGATCGCATGCCGTACACATCCAAAACTGCACACAAGTAAACCCCGCGCAGGCCGTTCAGCACAGTGCGGTGTGTTGTGAGGTGCGGGCCATCACCTTCATGTTGTGGCGCAGCTTTTCGTCCCCCTCCAAGTGCTCCGGCAACACCACAGGCGCAGGTGCAGCCACGGGTGCGAGGTCCAGAGCCGTGGAGCTGTTGGCACGCCCGCCAGCAGCAGCGCACGCCACTTTGGATGGCCGCTGCAGCTGTTGCTGCTGGCGCTTGGTAGATGGCGCAGCATGCTCACAGCGCTCGCTGCCGCCGCCAGCCTCTGAGCTTTGCAAGCGTGGCCCCCGCCTCACTCCACAAGATAGCAGTGCATGACGCCTCAAGCTTGTCGTGTGCAGGCCGCTGTGGCGAGCGGCTGCCCCGCCCTGCTGCAGCAGCGCCCTGGCTGAACAACAGAGGCCGCACAGCAGCAGCAGGGTCCGTCGTGGACACATGCAGTGGGGTGGGCGGTACGGCGGCGTAGTTGCCGCTGGTGCTGCTAGTGCTGCTGCTCCTGCAGCTGCCCGCAACCACACACGCGCCCCGCCCAGCCCTCCCCGTAGCCACTGCGCACACAAGTTTGCCTCTAAGCTGCCGCCGAAGGTGTGACGCGCGCCCTTGCCCTGGCATTAACTTTTTTTTTCAGAAGTGAAACTGCCGACCTTCGGTCGGCATGCACACAACAGGTGCCAGTTTTACATGCCCAGGTGGCGACGACACTAGCGGCCCGCAGCGGCGGAGTGCGACGCCAACAATCAGCCTGGGCCATATACGCAGGCATCTTCACACGTGGGCGGTGTCCGGCTGCTGTCGGCGTACTGCACCGAGATTTGCACCGCTCGTGGGCCAGTGCTTTTTGTTGGTGACCGGGCGCGCAGCAGCAACATCGCAAACCCCACCCCGTAGCCTCGGCATCACCATGGTGCTCACATCCTACATGCGGGAGACGACAGTGGGCGAGGTCATGGCCCATAGGAGCGTCTATTACATGCCAGAAGCACAGGGCCCCGGCAGCCCCGCCTTGCTAAAAACACTGAATGACGACGCAGTGCTTGAGGAAGCGCGGCGCTCTGCAGACATCGCCGACATGCTGCGGGCCTCCCGCCCCCTTCCACGCAAGGCCTGGGGCACACCAAACCTTCCCAAGGCGGGGGTGCTGCGCAGGCCCGCTAGCTCGCGGCATGGTATGCTGCACTCGCCTGTGGTCCCTGACCTCGCCCCCCAGACACGCAAGCCAGATGCCGCTGCAGGTGCGAGCAACGCCAACATCATCATCCACCCCGATGTGAAGGGAACCTGGGACGGCGACCCCGCACACCAAACCTTCATAACAGCGCAGCGCATAGCAAAGCCGCCAAGCGCACGAGCCCGCCCCTCCAGCGCCCTGCCGTCCTGCCGAAACCACACCCTCGCCGCGCAGCCCAGCACCCCCCCCGCCGCTGAGCACCATCACGACCACAACCGCTCCCTCTCCGCTGGCAGCCTGGAGGCACCCTGCAGCAGCAGCGGCAGCGCAGGTGGCGGAGCCTTCTTCCAGGCATGCGGCAGCCCTGGCGCCGCTGCTGGCGCTGCTGGGGGGGGAGGTCTTACGCCACGTGCGGCGGCGCATATAGTGGAGCTGGAGCGGTCTATGGCGGCTCTCAGCGCCAAGCTGAGGGCCACGAGGCTTGAGAATGATGAGTTGCGCAAGTCTGCCGAGAGGGACGCGGAGGCGCAGAGGCAGCTGCTGGCGGTGCGCGCGTCGCTGGGGGTCGGAGGGGAGGAGGGCGGCGAGCTGCGGGCGCCGCAGGACGGGCATGTGCCGCACGGGGCGCAGGACAACTCGGAGAAGGGGCGGAAATCACAGTCAAATAAGGTGAGAGAGTGCCTCCCGTCTTGTCTACAATTAAGGCCATGGCCTTTTTTTGGTCAGTTTAACAGGAGGTACATAAAAAAGCTGTTTCGCAGCCCGTACAAAATGTGGTCCAGGGTTTTGGCAACAGGGCACGCTGGTGTCCACCAGCTGCTACGAGCAGGCTTTGGTGTGTAACTGCAGTTGCGATGCTAGCAGACAAATATGAGTATGCGGCACGAGCACATTAACATACGTAGTGTATTGGCAACGGGCCATACTGTTGCTGGCAGGCAAGATGCACATGCAGCACTAGTACAACAGGCACAGCAGGTATGTGCATAAGCGCAGGAAGCGCGGCTCGATTCCTCAAACACCCGGATCAAAACCTGACAGGAGAAGTCTAGTACGTACGGATCACGTCTCATAAAATAGTCGGCACTGCTACTGGGCGTGCTGTGGGCAGGTTTTCCGTGCAAATTTTGCACCATGTGGATCGCACATGGTGTCACACCACCCCCATGATGAGAGGTGGGCCGTGGGGGCCTCTCCCGGGCTCAAACAAAAGTATGGCCCACCCCTGTTAAGTGCAGGTACACAATCATGGCCCACGCGCCCCATATAAATACCCAGAAAATACTTGTTGAAGTATACTTGTTGAAGTAGACTTCTGAAGTATTAATAACGGCCGTGGCCATGTTTGTGGACAAGATGGTCCTGTGCGGTGAGCGCCTGGATGTGCACTACCGTATCGTGCCTAAGTGGCTACCTGGGTCAGTTAGTTGTGGTCGGGTTGCTTGTGTTTGACCCGAACCAAATGAGGGGGGTATGCTACTTTTTGGGGGTCAGTCAGTCATGTGGTAAGCTGCGTACCCTTGCGTTCACTATAGCTGACAGCACAGATCGATGGGGTGGGTAAGCTGCTTTAGGCGTCAATGAGACAACTGTATCCAGGCAAACACTTGGCAGCATACGGCACTTTATGTTGTAGGCTTCGGTGCCAAGAACTAAGGCTGGTGCCTGCAGTTTATTTGGCATGCTTGTCGCTGCCATGTACTAATACATCTGAAGTACCACTCCACCCATCGCTGAGGGCAACAAAAAAAAAAAGCTGGCAGATGCCGTTTGTGCCACATATGCTGCTGGTGTGTGGGGTCACTTAGTACAAGGCATGTGCGGAACCAGCTCTGCCGTGCACGGTGAGCACAACTGTTTGCACAGCTGCATTGACAGCCTTGTGACTTCGCCAATGCATCATGTGCCGGCGTGTGCCGTGTCACTCGCCTGCCTGTGTGCAGATTTTGAAGCTTCAGCGCGCTCTGCACGCTTCAGCGCTGGCGCGCATGTGCGCCAGCGGCAGCTACACACCCAGCATACATAAAAGTGCTTCCGAACCACCCAGTTACAACTCCCCGGGGCCTGAAACCGTCACACCTAGGGACCCCCACACTGCAGCTGTGCGCCAACACAGCACCACCGACAGCGAATCACACCAACCACAAGAAGGAGCTGATGCAGGCGCGACGGCTGCTGGGGAAGCTGAAGCAGCTACAACAGCTGGTGCGGGCGATGGCCTAGAGCTGCTAGTAGATGCAGCACCGCCTGGGTATGACGAGTCAATGCCAGAGGCGCCTCCGCCGCCACAGGCAGCGGTCAGCCCTGTTGCACTGCCGAGCAGGGGCGCTGGCGGCGACGGCAGGGGCGGCCGCAGCGCACGCAGCGACGGCAGCGGCGCTGTGCACAGCGTGATTCGGACCCCACACACAGGCCGCAGCAGCGGCAGCGCAAGGCACAGCGGTGCGCGGGGTGCTGGCGCACAACAAAGTGCGGCAGCGGCAGCAGCAGCAGCGCCAGAAGCAGCAGCAGGAACCGGCGCAAGTGCACCAATGGGAGGGGGTGGCGCGGTGCCCACAGCTGCAAAGGACAGCGGTGATAGGGGCGGCGCCAGTGGTGGTACTTGCGGTGGTGAGGCAGCGTGTGCAAAGGCGGCGACACGGGTGCGGTCGCGCAGCTGTGGGCCGCCAGCAAGGCTGCTGAGCCGCGCACGGGATGCAGAATTGCTGCGGCAGCAGAGGGAGGTGAGTGCCGAAGCCAACTCAAAAAGCAGCAGCGCTTCTAGCGGTTGTTTTACATAGTGGTTGACAAGGAAGGCATGGTTGGGCTGCTGGCTCTGCAATGACCATGGGCCGGCGCCAGCGCCTTCAACCTTCCCACGCGCCCGCTGCCCGCACCCCCCCCACCAACAGCGGATTTGTCTGCACCGCAGCACCACCCACGCACAGCAGCCCTGTGCAGTCACCCGCCAAGTCGTGCATGCTCGCTGCCACTTGATCTACTCTTGCAGGCCGAAATCCACGCCTCCCGCGAGCGCGAGCTGCGCGCCAGCGCCAACTTCCGCGCCAAGCCCGTGCGCGTAAGCGGCAGGAGCTGGGGCGAACTCCAGGCTGAGCAGGCGGAGGCAAGGCAGCGGCGCGTGGAGGAGCGAGCGGCGCTGCTGGCGTCGACCGCCTGCCTGCCGCCGCGTATGGCGCTGCACGCCGCGGAGCAGCGGGAGAGGGCCAAGAGCGCACCCGGAGGCGCACACGGCGGCGGCGGCGGTGAGGTGGCGGAGGAGGAGCGACGGCGGCGGGAGGCTGTGGAGGCGGGCGGCAAGAGCTTGTCTCCGGAGGAGGTGCGGTGGGAGTGTGTGGTGACCAATGGCGGCTGTGAAGTTCGGCAGTGGAGGCTGCTGTTGAAGTTGATGCAGAGGATGAGTAGGGGGGGGCGGGGGGGGGCACATAGGCCTTGGGCATGCAGGGGTGTCGCGCGGCCGTGGTGGGAGTTGTATGAGCAGGAGTGCACAGGCAAGTGCCAAGGTTCGGTGCCAAACGACCAGCCATGGCGCTACTTCCAGTGCACGTGCCGGTCCCGGGAGGCACCACAGCAGCAGGGCACTCGGCGACAACAGCAACGCCAGGCCGTGATGTCACAAAACTGGTGTTTGACGAACAAAACTGCTGCTCAACGCTTCCGGAGTACACACTTACCGATGTACTGCTGTAGTACTACGTAGCACTGTGCCTGGTACATGCTTCACGTATATACTTCCTGAAGTATGCTACAGCAGTATATCTAACACAACATGACTATAAAATTGTACTTCCAGTGATGATGATAGTGTGCATTGATACACGTGCATGCGTATTCCACCTACTTCACAGGTTCGCCAGATGCTGGAGCGCAAGCACAAGCAGTGGGAGCAGGCAACCGCGCGGCGCAAGGCCACGGCGCGCGCCACCGCCACCAAGCCCCTGCCCGTGGCAATGGAGCTGCGGCAGGCGGAGTGGGCGGAGCGGCGCAATGCGCGCAAGCAGGCACGCCTGGTCAAGGAGCGGCAGGCGGCGGAGGCGGCGAGGGCGGCGGAGGAGAAGCGGCAGCAGCGGCTGCTGGCGAGCTCGGGCGCGTCTTCCAAGCCCACGCGGCATAGTCTGATGCTGGTGGAGCAGGTGAGTGTGCGTGTTGAGATGCAGGCTCTGAGCTGGCGACAGCGGCGGTGCGCTCACTGTGCTGCGCAGACTGACTCTTTGCACTGGCCACCGATGCTCGTGTGCCAAGCGTGTGAGGAATGTGCTGCAGTGGTGGGTTCAAGACCAGCCAGTGACGGGGCCAGCCCCCGCTTGCCTGTGTGACACCGCCATAGCCATAAGCGCGCTCACCACCGCCGCACCAAAGTTCAACTTGCGGACTGGCCAGCCACTCTCCCGCCTGCATCCAGCGCCGCCCTCACCCTGGACACGTACACACAGGTTCAGGTTTCGCTGCTGAATGCACCCTACCAGCACGCAGCGACCCCGCCGCCCGCGCCCGACTAGACTCACACCTGCAGCTTTTAAAAACTAGTAGTCTGGTCCGGTGTGTACATGGCGCCGTGTCTCTGGAGCATACTTATGAATATGTACTACAATACTTTTTGTAGTATGATAGTGTGCCGTAGAGGCACATACAAACTGCAACTTGGACTGTCATCTCCAGTCTACTTGCAGTGCACTGTACCGTGTACCTGGCATGCACCCGGCCCCGTGTCTCTACACTGATGCACAACAACCAACGTGCCGCACCGCAGGTTCGCCGCAAACGCACCGAACGCGAGGCCGCCTTGAAGTCACAGGAGGAGGAGGAAAAGAGGCGCGTGGCACGTGCGCGCGCGGCAGGCCGGCTGGTGCGCGCTGAGCTGCGGGAGCGCGAGGCCCGGCAGACGGGCGGCGCGCCCGCCGTGGCGGTGACCGAGCTGGTGCGGCAGAAGGTGCTGGAGAAGCACGCTGAGTTCAAGGAGCGCAGCAAGGTGGGCGGCTTCCGCTTGTCTCTCGGTCAGTGTGTGATGCTGGCGGAGTGTGTGGCGCTGGCGGCGTACAGTGCGGTGCTGCTGGTGATGCTGCATGGGTGTCCCATGGCGTGCAGGCGCGACCGAGCTGTGTGTGTGTGAATCAAAAGTGTGGTGGCAGTCGGGCGGGTGTGATGATTGCGCGCGCGCGCCCGTGCCACGGCTCGGCTCAACCTGGGCACCGCACCTGCTGTCAGCTCTGTCGTGAGTGCACCAGCAGCACAGCGTTACACACGGGGCTGTGCCGCTCACGGTTGCCACCAGGTTCACTCACCCCACGCCGCCACCACCTACCCATGCGGCCGCCCGCAACGCGCAGGCCAACCAAGAGCGCCTGCGCGAGAGTCTCACGGCGCGCCCCAGCCTGCTGCAGCGCCAGGACGCCATAGTGGAGCGCGCTGCAGTGCAGACGGCGCTCATTCGACAGGCGTTTGGGGGGGGGGGGGGCTACTCGCCGCCACGCAGCCCCATGCCAGCGCCCAAGCAGGCGCCGGCGGGTGCATGGAGGGAGCGAGCAGCCAGGGATGACACGTTCACACCGCTCGAGAAGAAGCGGCTGGGGTTGGAAGTGTCGGAACCGGCGGATGGTGGCGTTGCCGTGGGGGCGGGGGGGGGGGGGTCGGTGGGTTCTTATGGCACTGGTCATGGTGATGATTTTGAGTCCCAGGAGGTGGAGGTGGTGGGTGAGCGGTTTCCAGTGGCGGAGGCGGAGCGGCAGGAGTTGGTTGGAGCGGTGGAGGTGGCGGCAGCGGCGGCAGAGGAGGGCGTGGCTGCCGCGGCGCAAGCAGAGTTGCCAGTGGCGGCGTCACCACAGGAGCCGGATGCGTCTGATCAACAGTAACTTCAACAGTAACTTCAACTTGTGTACAGTCTGGCATACCACTTTTTGAATGACATTGTTTACACCATATCTGAGCATGCATGTACTCTTATTAAGCTCCGCTTGGGGCGTGGAAAGCCCTGTGCACATGGGGTGCGGTTTACGAAGTCGAATAGTACTCATACCGCAGCGGTCTACAAGGTACTACCAGTGCCGCATGGCACCAAAGCATGCATGTACATGCCAGAGGGGGTGACACACCTACATGGAGGTGTGTTTAGGCCGCCCCTGTTGCTGTGCTTGCTATGATGTGCGCTGTGAGGGCACTGCATGCAGTGCTTCCAGGGTAATGGCACTCGAGCTATACAATGCACAACCACCAACATCACCACCAGCACAAGCACCAGCACCAGCAATGCAACACGCGCACCAACATTAGCTCGGGCACTCCACTGTTACCATTGGTATCGCTCTGTGCACGTTGCACAGGGGTGACGCAGCGCGCCCATAAGAGATGCCCCCCAACGCGCGAGTACAAGCTAAACCGCCCACTTCCACTGCTCAGCAGCAGAGCAGCAGCTGCTGCAAGGTGTCTGCAGCACAGCCTCGCAGCGGCAGCACACGCAAGCGTGGCGCACCCGGGCGTCGGCACGCCGCACCTGCTTTTCTGCTGAGCACAGAGCCGTGCAACTGCGCCAGCATCAGGTTACAGGCGGTGCATCTCGGTGGTGCCAGCCAGCACGGCGCCTGCTCTCATCTAAGGTCCGCCCCCCCCCCTCCCCCTCTCCCCCATACCCCCAACCGCTGCTTGGTTCTGTATTGCCTCTATGACACTATAACAACAACTCATGTGGTTCTTTGTGTGACAAACTTGTACAAGTGCGCGCCACGCCACGCCCACACACCGGCGGGCCCCTCACCACATGCGAGAGCCCCAGTAATGAAAACCCCGCCCCCACCCCCACCCCCCTCCCGTTGG